>CAUYQG010152953.1:0-10686 GCA_963574415.1 Tarsius wallacei
GATGCCTACATGTTACATGTTGATTGGTTTTACAGAATTATCTCATTTACATATCCTATTTGCCAATAGGTTTACAGGATTACTATTCTGACTGGATTCTGCCAAAAGCTTAAACATATAACCAGCCAAAGTAAAAAGCCCTCGAAAAGGAAGCACAAAGAAGAGGAAGTGACTCAGCAAAGGCATTTAAACATGACTCAGGGTTCATTTTGAAAACAAATCATTCTATTTCTTACAGGTCAAGAGCAGATGGCACCACCCTTCCCTGGGTTCTCTGAAGCACAGGCCTTTAAAGAAAGAATTACTTGAGGCCAGGCTCAGGTACTCAGCCTGTAATCCCAGCACTTTGGGAGGCTGAGGCAAGTGGATTGCCTGAGCCTGCGGGTTCAAGACCAGCTCGGGCAACTTGACGAGACCGCGTCTCTACAATAAATAAATTAGCCAGGCATGGTAGCACACGACTTAGAAGGCTGAGGCGTAAGGATAGCCAGAGCCCAGCAGGTCAATGCTGGAGTGGCAATGAGTGTGCCACAGCATTCCAGCCCGGGCAACAGAGTGAGACTCCAACTCAAAAAAAAAAAAGAATTACTTGAGCCTGTTGGGCCAGGGCCTGGAATTTAGCCAGTCACTGAAAGCCACCCAGCAGAAAATGACATCTCTGGGAAGATTCTGTTTTTAATTTTATGGCAGCTTTTCTGAAAGGAAAATAAAAAAGGAAAACTCATTTTTGTTTTGCTTTTTAAAGAAAAGACTAGAAGATCATCCCTGATGACACCTGTGTGGGTGACTTGGTGTCTACTGGCTACTGTTCTCAGACCCCAGGGAGAGGCTGATGAAGTCTCCTATGGCCTCCCGTGGTTCACAGGGTGGTGACTGGAGAGAGTCAGTTGCAGAAGCTCTTTGGGCAACACCTGGCCCATGGCATCCTGGGAGGTCTGTGGTGGTCCATGTCCCTTCAAGGGGTGGTGACTGGGTCTGCTAAGTATGTGTGACCATGGTTGCTGTGGGAGCCTGTGATACTGTGAAATGTTTACTGGTTCTTTCTGCATAGCCATTTGATAACACGAGTGGAAATGGAAATGGGAATTTTCGCTGAAATCTAATCCAGTCTGCCCTTGTGTTTTCCTGATAAGTAGGAAGTTCTCTGTGCTTCTTGCCATAAAATTCCTTTTTCAAACTACTAAGTAAGCAAAGCCACATCTTATTTTCCCTGTATGGCGCTGGAGTTGGGATTCTGGTGGCGGGAGGGGCACACCTGGCCACCTGCGCTGACGAGGTCCCTATGTGGATGGAGCCGCAAGCCCAGGGGTTGAGGGTTGGTCTCCAGAGCGTACAATGGCCACTAGTCATCATCTGTGTTTGCCCCACCTGCAGACACACCTAGGCATACACACATGCAGACATACATGGATATACACATCCACACACCCCTGTGCACACACATGCACAATACATGCATGTCCACATGCACACATGCCTGCATACACGTGTATGCACACATAAGCAGAAACACACATAGACCCACATGCACATGCATGTACAACACACGCCTGCACACACACCTAGCCTGGGCTCCTGTGCATGCGGCTGGCACTGCCTCTCCGTGGGTGGCTGCCAGGACTGGGTGGACCCCACTGCAGGTGTCCTGCAGGTGCTTGAAAGGTATGTGGCTCATGACTCTGGCCTTGTGCTCATGGTGGAGGCAGGTGGGGTGTGGATCTCCTCCTGCAGCTCGAGCTCCGCTGCATCTCTGCCGTGACTCTGCCTTCATCCTCTTTTGGGAGCTATGCACCCGTCCCACCACCCCCAGTCCCCTTAGGGAATGCCACCCAGTCCTTTTGTAGCCTGGGGCCCTGTGGTGATCTACCTGTTGGCTCTTCTGCCTCCCACCACCATGGAGAGAGGCTGGCCTCGGCTCTTCCTGCAGTGTGTTGAGCGGTGCATGGCAGGCTTTCAAGAAACGTCCACTTTTTCAAGTTAATTTTTTTTTTTTTACAATTCACCAAACAGCAGGCGCTGTGGATTCCTACCCATGCTTTTCCGCTCCAGGCCCCACCCAGTGACCTTACTGCATGTAGTCCCTGCGTCTCCTCTGTTTCCTCCCTCCCGAATGACTGTCACTGGCTCGGGCATGTCTGTGAGCTGTCCCCTCTGTGAGTCACTGCCTTCCTGCCCTCCAAGTGTCCCCTGCAAGCTGGTCATGGAGTCCAGCCACCCTCTAGGGGAGGGCATGTTCACAGGCAGGATTTGGGAGTCTCTGTGAGGAGGACTTGGATCTTCCTCCCCTTTACGTGTACCCCTGTGGACCATGCCCATTCCCTTTATACCTGGGGCTGTAACCTGATAACCCAGTAGTGTCCTTTTGTTGTTGTTGTTTTGAGTCGGAGTCTCACTTTGTCCCCCAGGCTGAATGCAGTGGCATGCTCACAGCCACCGCAGCCTCAACCTGCTGGACTCAGGCGATCCTTCAGCCTCAGCCTCCCAAGTAGTGGGAACCACAAGCATGGCTAATTTTTTAATTTATTGTAGAGATGAGGTCTTGCCATGTTAAACAGGCTGGTCTCAAACCCCTGGGCTTGAGCACTCCTCTCACCTCCACCTCCCAAAGTGCTGGGATTATAGGCCTGAGCCACTGCACCTGGCCCCCAATAGTGTCCTTATCAGCTTGTTGCTCCAGCTGCCCTAGCTCTGGTCATGTGGTCTCCCAGGTACCCCTGTGTCCCTTTGGCTGGCCTCTGCTCTGGAGTTTTGGCGCCTCTGGCCTTAGGTTCTCCAAGGCAGCAGGCCCGGCATCTGCTCCCTGGCTGTGGAATCAGCACTACTCCAAGGAGAAAGTGGGATCAGAGGCCCCGACCTGGGGGCTGGAGTGCCTACATCTCCCAGGTGGCACTGCTTCTGGCCCTCTTGGTAGAATTGAGGCCCTACATATGACTGTGCTACATGTGCATGCATGACCGTTTCTCCACTTGTCCACTGAGGCCAACATGGTCCACACCGGCATCTCCAGGCATGTCTGCTCTCACCCGCGTGGCATGTGCTGGCCTGCCTTTGGTGTTGGGAAGCCTCCCTCCCATGGGTAAGACTCAGGCTCCACCACCCTCTGCTCAGCCTGGCGCATGTGAAGAGCCGCTCGGAGCTGTTTGCCTCACCATGCTCTAGGGGAAGGCCGCCAGAGTGCAGCATTTACGTCACAGCTCCTTCTGTTCCTGTCCTTCCAGTGTCCTTGCAAGATGTCATCCAGTGTCACGTGGGCCATTCCTCCTTTGTCCTGTGTGGTCGTGTCACACATCTGTGCAGAGTCTGCATCCCAACCTGGCATCCCCTGACCTCCTGGCTGGGATGTTTGGATAGTTTGTGCATTAAAGTCCATTTTGTGTAACGTGTGGGCTTTGACGAGCACATAGAGCACTGACCTGAACAGCTCTGTCCCCTGAATGTCCCCTGCGTGTGGCAGCTGCCTGCCATCCCCAGCCCCGGCATACTGTGATCTGTTGTCTGGCCCTGTTTTGCCATTCCAAGTATGCCACGTGAGTGATGCCCTATAGTTTGTCGCCGTCTACTTGGTGAGATGTTGAGTGCCATTAAAACCACACCATGATGTCACCAGACATCATCACAAGTTGAGCACTTGGCTGCCTGAGCCAGTGGCTCTGGTGCTTTTGTCTCTGAAGATCATCCTGTTGTGTGACCATACTATAGTTGGCTCATCCGTTTCCACCTGGAGGATGTCTTCCTTGTTCCTGGTTTTCAGTGCCTGTGAGCAGAGCTGCTATAGGCATGTGCATGGGGTTTTGTGTGAATGTGTTTGCAGTTCACCTGGTGAACACCTGAGGGTATCGTGACTGAGTTTCATGGCAGGCCTCTGTGAACTGGGTGAGGCCTCGCCACCTCGTCTTCCGTGGCAGCTGCCCTGTTGCGCATCTCCCCCAGCAATGAGCTAGGGTCCCTGCTGCCCGTGCCCTCTGGAGCTTTTGGCATTGTTGATTTGTAAGATGTTGGCCATTGTGATGATGTCTGGTGACATCACGGTGTGGTTTTAATGGCACTTCCCCAGCAATAAATAATACGGAGCATCTTTCATGTGTTTATTTGACATTTGTCTGTCTTTTTTATGTGAACAGATAATGTCAATGTCTGTGCAGGTGCTCTTCCCCTTTTTTTTTTCTTCTCACTTTTGAAATTGGGTTGTTTGTTTTCATATTATTGAGCTTTAAGAGTTTTTTAAACATTCTAGATACAAATCCTTTATCAGATCTGTGATTTGAAAATATTTTCTCCCAGTCTGTGACTTGTCTTTTCATTATCTTAAAAGTATATTTTGTAGCCTAGACAACACAGTTTTTTTAATTAGCCACAACTAGCCAGGCAAAGTGTCCTGTACCTGTAGTCCCAGGTACTCAGGAAGCTCAGACAGGAGAATGGCTTGAGGCCAGGAGTTTGAGACTGCAGGGGACTATGATCCTACAATTGCACTTCAGCCTCAGTGACAGAGGGAGACCTCGACTCTTTAAAGAAAAGTATCTTTTGCAGATCAAAAGTTTTTCATTTTAATAAAGTCCAGTGGATTGGTTTTTTGTTTCATGGGTCGTACTTTTGGTGTTATACCTAAACACTTAGGTCTTACACCTCCTTACTTTACCTTTAGGACTTTGGTCTTTTGAGTTAATTTTGTGTGAGGCATGAAGTGTGTCAAGGCTCATCTTTCTGCATCATCAGTGAAGAACCCATTCTTTCTCTGTGGAATTATCTTTGCACCTTGGCAGAAGTGGTTCACTATGTTTGTGTGGGTCTGTGTCTGGGCTGTGTTCCATTCCCTCAGTTGACTAGCTGTCCTTTCCAATACCACGCTGTTTGATTAGCTGTGAAGTATGGCTTGAAATTGGGTCACATGAGTTCTCCAACTTTGCTCTTTCAGAATCATTTTGACTATTATAGTTCTTTTGCTTTCCAATTACATTTTAGAGTCAGCTTTTCAGTATTAACAGAGAAGCCTGCCCGATGTTTTGGTTAAGATTGTATTGAATCTATGGATCAAATTGGAGAGAATTGACACACTAATAATTTTGTCTCTTCCAATCCACGAACATGGTATATCTTGCCACATGTTTAGATCTTCTTTGATTTCTTTCATTAGTGTTTTGTAGTTTTCCACATGTAGAGTCTGTTTATGATTTGTCAGATTTATATTTGTGCATTTTTGGGGGTCACTGTCGTAATTTTTTTATCATTACACAATGTCCTTTTTTAATCCTTTATTATTCCTCATTTATAAGTCTACTTGTTATGATATCAGTGTGGCACTCCAGCTTTCTTTTGGTTCACATTTACCACAGTATCTCTTTTATACTTTTAACCTAATTTTTTTGTTCATCATGTTTACAAAAGGGAGTATGGTCTCTCCCTCATCAGCGTCTCTGTGTAAATACGTCCTTGTGGATGTATTTACACATCCCAGAGGATGTGGACGTGCTCCTGTCTGGAGTGCACTTCTGGATGGCCAGCTCACTGCTTGTATGTGGCCAGGCACACATTTCATATCAATGTACATCAGTTTACTTAAACACATGCAACACATATAAGCAGGTAAAACACATGTGTGCACACACATAAACACATCCAGGTTGGGTTTTCCAATGCCTCCCCAAGATTTCAAGGAGGTACTCAAACTCTTTGAGTCTGGAGCTTGGACCCCAACCATTGGTTGAGCAGAGCCCCCCTCGTACCGAGTCCCCACACATATGAACATCTGAACAGCACCCTCACATCTGCAGATGGCTTCCTCCAGTCACTCTCTTCTCCTCTCTTCTCTTCCTCCCAGTTGTGGCATTTCTGGTGGCATTCCAGCAGAACAAGCAGCTAATTGGAGACCGGGGGCTGCTGCCCTGCAAGGCATACCTGAGGAGTGTGCAGCAGTACTTCCAGGGCAGGGCAGGCTTGGATGCCTGGAGCTACACACCCACCATCCTCTGGCTGCTGGACTGGTCAGACATGGACTCCAGCTTGGACTTCCTTGCTCTTCTGGGCCTGGGCATCTCGGCTTTTGTCCTGATGGCAGGCTGCGCCAACATGGTTCTCATGGCCACTCTCTGGATCCTCTACATGTCCTTGGTCAACGTGGGACAGGTCTGGTAAGTGGGGACTGGGCAGCCATTACGCGGGGCTTGCCGTCATGCAGCACTGTGGCAGTCAGGCACCTCCTGGCAGGGGGAGGGAGAGGGCAGACCCTCACCTTCATCAATTCAGAGGTGTGTCATCGCCTGCCTAAGCTATGGGAGAGGCCACCAGCCACTAGCAGCCAACTGCAATAGCTTCGCATGCTTGGGAATAAAGCCCTGGTTCTCTCTGAAGTGGCATGTCCCCACCTGAGGGGCCATACCACCTGCTGGAGCCAGGGGCTGGGGAGATGGAGGCAAAGTCTCAGAGTGGCCAAGGCCCACCCTCTTGCTCCTGTCTCCTTCTCTACTCACAAGAAACCATTACAAGCCAGTCCTGGGCCCAAAAGGAGGAGCGACCTTTGAGCTGCAGTGACAAGGGGCTCTGTAGGCTGAGGGGCTGGAGAGGTTCTTTGAGAAACAACTGGGCCTGGGTCATCCAGTGAAGTCCTGGTGGGCTATGTGGTACATTACTGTGAGCAGGTCAGACAGGGAGTGCACTCTTCTTTCAAGTTCTATATTTCAGAAGAATAGAAGAATCACTTACCAGAGGGAGCACAGAGGGCTCTGTAAGAGGAAATTCTGAGATAAAGCCCTGGGGTGGGGCAGGGGAGTGGTGCCTGCATAGACATGCAGGAGGCCAGCTTGGGAGTGGGTGTTCATGTTGATGTGTAGGAGGCCAGCTTGGGGATTGGTGGCTACATAGACATTTGGGAGGCCAGCTTGGGGGTGGGTGTCTGTTTAGATGAGCAGGAGGTGAGGATGTCTGGTGCCTGGTGCAAGGGTCTATACAGGGCTATGTGTCCTCCTGGAATGCTTCCAAGGGGGCCTAGGGGTTTGTGTAGAGCCGGCCTGGGCTTCTTGTCCTGGACCAGGTCAGTGGCACCTCCTGGAGAGTGGACTTTGAGCTCCGACTCTCCAAGCCTGGACACTCAGTGCTGACCTCAGCATGGCCTTGCTGATGTGTCCAATGTTGTGTGCTGGGAGCCGCGACACTCGTTGCCTCTCAACTCATGTTTTTGTCTTCTGCATCCTAGTGTACTTACAGGCTCTAGTGGGCCACATTGGGCTTGAATGCCCTGTGCCCTTCGTCCTGTGAGGAAGGGGTGTGTGTAGGCCAGGGTGGCAGCTGGGCTTGTGTCTCTGATGGAGTGTGTGCCCTGTGCTGTGTAACTGTCCCCTGTAAAGTCACGTGTCCTATGTCATGTGACTGTCCCTGGTGGAGTCCTGAGTCCCATGTCGTGTGACTGTCCCAAGTGGTATTGTGTATCCCATGTCATGTGACTGTCCCTGGTGGAGTCATGTGACTGTCCCTGATGGCTTCATGTGTCCCATGACTGTCCCTGGTGGAGTCATGTGTCTCATATTGTATGACTGTCCCTGGTGGCACTGTGTGTCCCAAGTCATGTGACTGTCTTTGGTAGAGTCATATGTCCCATGTTGTGTGACTGTCCCTGGTGGAGTCATGTGTCCAATGTCATGTGACTGTCCCAGGTAGAGTCATGTGTCTCATGTCATGTGACTGTCCCTGGTGGAGTCATGTGTCCAATGTCGTGTGACTGTTCCGGGAGGAGTCACATATCCCATTCTTGTGACTGTCCCTGGTGCCATCATGTGTCCCTTGTTGTATAACTGTCCCTGGTGGAGTCGTGTGTTCAATGTTGTGTGACTGTCCCTGATGGCATCGTGTGTCCCATATCTTGTGACTGTCCCTGGTTGATTCATGTGATCTCTCTTCATGTCGTGTCTGCACAAAACATCTGACATTGACCTTGACCTCCTTGGCAGAGGCGGTTCTTGTCGTATGTCCCCGTACCATGGCTCTGCCCCATCCTGCCTCTGTCTCTTGGGAGGAGAGCACTATTTGCCACCCATTTGGGGGGTGTTCTCTCACCTCCTGGGGTCCACCGAGTTGTGGTACTTGCTGGAGCTAGTCTCTTCTCCTGCCCGTGTTTTTTCAAGCGTTGGTGTCCTCTGTGGCAACATGCACAGATTGTGTGGGTACTTTGGGCATCTGTGCTCTTGGTCTAAGACAGACATCTTGGGGCTCAGTAGTACTTAAGACGGGTACAGCCAAAGCTTCCTGGCTCTCACTGTGTGCAGTTTAAGTGACCGTGAGGAAGACCCTACCCCCTGGTGAGGCCTCTCTATGTGCAGACTGTGAAGAGGGCTGGAACCTTCCATGTAGTTCCTGCCCCCGCTTCTCGGTTAGCATTCACTTTTTCAGAAAGTTAGATCTCAGACTCCTTTATCTGTGTTTTACTTTGGCAGTGGCCCTGAAGGGTTTCTTTGTTGCTGTTCAGGATGACTGGCCAGCTGTCCTTTCTCCACCTTCCAACCCCCCAGAGGAAGAAAGGATTATCTCTGGAAACTTGGATGGAAGTCAGGGTATCTCAGGGTCCTCCTTCCTGTAAGGCAGCTGCCTCCGGCACTTCCTTCCTAGGCAGGAGGCATGGTGGATCTACTTCAAAGCACACGGTAGCCGGTAGCCATTGGGGCAGGGGTGTACACAGCCCAGCCTGCACCAGGTGACTTTACACTGGTGCTTGTTTTTGACCAATGACGATGAAAACACTCCAGGACCTAAACGTGACACCGGTTCACACTGCCCATGGTACCATGTCCACACCTGCCCCACCTGGCCCTCTCCACCTCGGGTGGCGTGGGGGTATACCCCTCCTGGTTGGGCTGGGTCTCTGTCTGTCAGCCCATGTGCAGGGGCTTGACAAGTTTAGCCATATTTATGCATGGAAATGAATTTCTCTTTGGTGGACTCTGTGGCGGAAGGAGCAGTAACCCCACAGTTGGACACTTGGGTGCCGGTCCTGGTCATCCTCCATGTCATTGGGGTCATGGCCACATCCTGCTTCTGGGCTGCCTGGGACTGAGGTCATCTCTGTCTAAGACACTCTGCTCCTACTTGGAGTCTAGTCTTTGTGAAGTGGGCCTGGCCAGCTGAGCCCCAAGTGTGCAGGGTCTAGAGTCCTGTGGAGAGTGTGCATATGTGGTGTGCACCCAGCTGCTGGGACCCTTGCATGTCGAACAGCGTGGCTCTCATGACTCAGACACTTACTGAGCTCCTATTTGGCACCGTGACACCAAGGACTAGGCACCCCGATGTGGGTCTGCTCAGCCCCGCCGGGGAGGGTGAGTCCCCTTGGGAGGCAGGAACCCAAGGCAGGGCTCTTGGGCCTGGCATAGATGCATCAGCACGAGCTTTGTGTTGACTGAGCCAATGTTGTTTTGCTTGTGGTCCCATGCGTGGACGTGCATTACGGCAGCTTTCAGACCATTAACTTTGGGGGTTGCCTGCATGGGGTGGTCCCTGTATAACTTGCTGGTCTGCACTGGGTCCTCTATGGAGTTACCACTGAGTCAGGATGTCCAAGTCTCATGTCATAAGTGGTTTTTCTGGCATTGGATCAGTCCCCTCAGCCCTATGGCTGATTGCCAGTTGCTGCCCTGCCCTGGACAGGAGGACGCAGGAAAGCACAGCTGCCCATGTGTTCCCGGCCACTGGGGCCTCTGTCTTCCCCTCCATCCAGGACCTGTCAGGAGGAGCACTTCTGTCTGGCTTCCCCGGCCCTGGGGTTGTAACAGTGGAGTGTGTTGTCTGAGGTTTTGGAGCCTTGCGAAGGTTAGTCTGCTGCAGTCGTGCATGTGGCCAGCTGCAGGACACCCCTTGCTGCGCAGTGGCTGCAGGCATACTTCTCTGGAGGCTCGTGCAAATTGGTGCGGACACCATGACTGAAGCCGGCTCCAGGGCCCTGCCTAGCTTCTCTGTGAAGCTTGGTGTTTTTTGTTTTTGCTTTGTTTTTTGACAGGGTCTTACTCGGTCACACAGGCTGGAGTGCAGTGGCACAATCACATGACTCACTGCAGCCTTGACAATCCTGGGCTCAAGTGATCCTCCTGCCTCAGCCTTCCTAATAGCTGGGACTATAGGCATGCACTACGACGCCCAGGTAACTTTTTATTTTTTGCAGAGACGAGGTCTCACTATGTTGCCCAGGCTGGTCTCGAACTCCTGGGCTCAAGCAGTCCCCCCACCTTGGCCTCCCAAGTGCGGAGATTCCAGGCATGAGCCACTGTGCTGGACGCTTGAAGCTTGTTTTTGGATCTGTGTGTCTCCACGTTTTCCAGAGGTTTTCCATTATGACCAAGTAACAGAGACATGTTCCAGCAATGATGCCTGGGGAGGTAGCACATCCTTGCACATGATGCTGAGTTCCTCGTCCCCTGGCACTTAGTACCACTAAGCTTGTCACCCTTGTCCCTGCTTCCCCCAGGGACTGTGGTGTGGTGAGTCACAACTTGTCCTTGAGCCGTTAGACTCTTGAAGCCATGTGACTCTGTGACTTCCAGGTCCTTCTGCCAAGGGCCACATAGGTGTCCAGTTAGATTATGAATGTTTCCATTCTTAACCTTAGCATTCCTGTAACAAATATCTTCCTATTTTTTTTTTTTTTTTGAGTTGGAGTCTCACTCCATCGCCCAGGCTGGAGTACAGTAGCATGTTTACGGCCACCCTAGC
>CAUYQG010152958.1:0-18624 GCA_963574415.1 Tarsius wallacei
CCCCTTCTTTAATTCTGTTTTTCAGGGAGGGTGGGGTTGCTTTTGCTTCGCTTGTGCAATCTCCTGTTCTTCCTTATGAGAGTTCTCTGGCTGCATCCACCTGTCAGTGTATGAGCCCAATGGAGCCTATTTCCCACTGTCTTATAATCTTTCTGTGCAGTAGAATGTAGGTTTGGTACCTGGAACAAAAGGAGGGGCAAAAGAACGAAGTAATGGAGGAGGGGGGGTCAGTAGGAAGTTAGAAAGAGAGAAGATTGAAAGGGAGGACAGCCATACTAACTAAGAGTGAAAAAGAGACACAGGCCAGAGAGAAGTGAGTAAAGACAATTCCCTAAAGAGTACTCGTAGTATATTTCCAATGGCACGATAAAGTCTGAATATTTGCTCTGAAGTTTGTTCCTCCCATTTTACACAGCTGGTACCAGCAGAAATCTTAGGGGCATATGTCACCCCCTCTTTTGGCTGCTGCCTTCCATTGTTCAGACTTTCAGGCAAATTTTTCAAAACTGAAATGAGCTCTTAGGTCTAATCTGTATAATTGTTACTCCAGTAATGGTGTCTCCATGAAGAACCATATGGATTATAGGGGCTGGACCACGCCACCTCGGGAGGCAAGTAGGACGGATGTTCAGTACACCATTGGCGGGGAGCAGTGTGTGCAGCGCCTCGCGGGCGAACCGGTTGGTGCCAAGGAAGAGTACCCGCCAGGGCGGCTTCTCACGGCCTCGGGGGTCCCAGCAGCCCTCCCTGCCCAGGAGCCTGCCCAGTCCTGACAGCGCCCGCCACGGGGGACTCGCCCCCGGGCCCTGGCGCCAGGAGCAGAGCGGGGACACCAGCAGCGCTGCACCAATATCTACAGTTAAGTTTTAACATACATAAAGATAAAATGTATGACACAACAACAGGAAATGAAAAGTGGAAGTAATTTCTTACCAATGTACATATACATGAAGGGATTAATATTATTTAAAGATAGTCTATCATAAGTTAAAAATGCATATTGTAAACTCTAGAGTAACCACTGTAAAAACACATGCACATAAAACAAAATACTCAGAAGTAAAGTAGAGCCAATAGTAGAGCTAAAATAAAATTCCAAAAAGTAATTTAAAAGAAGGCAGAAAAAATAAAATCAACAAAAAACATATAGAAAAAAATAGCAAAATTGTATACTTAAATCAGTGATTACATTAAATGTAAATAATCTAAATATAAATGATTTAAACATTCCAATTAAAAAGCAAGACTCAATTTTATGTTGCCTGTTAGAAACTCACTTCAAAGATACAGATCAGGTAAAAGTAATAGCATGAAAAAAGATATTATCTAGGTTCTAATTAAAAGAAACCTGACATAGTTTTATTAATATCAGAGAGAATTTTAGGCTATGGAGTACATTCTAGAGATAAAGAAGGACTTTCCACAAGGAGTCAATTCATTAAGACATAAAAATATCATAAATATGTATGGACCTAATAACAGAGGTTGAAAGGAGTGAAAGGAGAAATAACTATGGTTGTAGTTGGAGATTTCAATATTCTCTCAGTAGTTGGAGAGCAAATAGAAATTTACATGATTTAAATAACTTGATTAACACACTTAACCCAAATGACATTATAGAACTTTCCAATCAATTGTAGAACACATTATTTTCAGGTGTGTGTGCAACATTCACTAAAAGAGACTATATCCTGGTCTATAAAAGAAATCTCGGTAGATTAAAAATAATTGTAATGATATTGATTATGCTCTTTGACCACCCATAGAGTTAAACTAGGAATCAAAAATAAAAAAAAAATTTGGGGGATCCAAGATGACCACTGGGGTGTAACCAATGGGCACCTCTCCAGTGGAGCAGAACAGGGAGGACAATCCCAGCTGCCAGTAAACTCAGGAAGCTTCAGCAGACTTGGATGGCAGAAGCACCATGCATCTTGTAGAAAACTCTTACAATGCATAGGGAGTAGGTAGGAGAGAGACTGATAACCACAGTGAGGCCTCATTTCCCCTGGGTGCCAGGCTCACATAGGATTTGCAGTCCTGCCTTGTATAGGGGAGGAGGTGAGTGCTCCTGGCACATCTGTGTCAGTTCACCTCCCCCCTGCTGTACACGTCTCTGGTCCCATGCAGGAGAAGGCCTGATTAGGATACAGTAGTACTACCCCATGTGGAGCTGGGAACCTACTCAAACTTAGAACACCTATCACTAGTCAACCCTAAAATCAGAATACCTACCACAAGTCAACCTCATAGAGTGCATTCTGCCAGGCCAGCATTGCTTGGCCTCCAGCTCCCAGGCCAGTTGCACTTACTACCCCCCATCCCCCAGACCAGGAGGAATCATCTGCCAGCCTCATGTGTACAAAGGGTGGTCCCCCTGTGATGGGGACTATGATGTTTCAAGTTTCAAGTTCAGAGCACCTTTTGGCAGGGGAGGAGGAGTCCTGAAAGGCACCTGAAAGCCCTATTACCCTGCAAGAGATTTCTGGGCTGCACATGGTACCAAAACCTGGCAGTGCTGCCAGGGCTAGGGGGCCCATCCCCCTTCCTGATCCCCACAAATATCTCGAGTGAGGTTGGAAAGCAGTCTGGCTACCTTGACCATGAGAAAAACTTTGCAAGGGAAAGTCACTTTGAGTCAGAGCACTTCCTAGCAAGAGTGGCAGAGTCGAAGGAGCTGCCCCTCTCTTCTTGTGTGAAATATTTTGAATAGCAAAAAAAGACCCTAGGGCAGCTAGTCCACATCTAACTACAAAACAAAACTGAAAGATAATAATAATAAGAGAAGAATAGCTCCTCACAGATGAGGAAAAACCAGTGGAAAAACACTGGCAACTCTCAAAGCCTTAAAGAGGCATCACTGCAAAAACACCTCCCGTCCCCAATCAATGGAAGTCACCCAGAATGACCTGTCCCTGATGACAGACTTAGAATTCAGACAATGGATGATGAAAATGGTTAAGGAAAACCACAAGATGTTGGAAGCAAAGATCATCCACCCAACAGAAGCTATGAAGGAAGTAAAAGTTGAACTGGTCAATATAAGAAAGGTTCAGTCTGAAATCCCGGAAATGAAGAATTACCTCCTGGAGTTTCAAAGCACAATAACAGACTTAGGGAGCAAAATCGACTAGGCAGAGGAAAGAACCTCAGAGCTTGATGATCAAAATATTGAATTAACCCAATCTGACAAAAGCAAGGAGAAAAGGCTTAAAAGAATGAGCAAAGCCTATAGGAAGCATGGGATTATGTAAAGAAACCAAATCTATGATTGACTGGTTTTCCCAAAACAAAAGGGGAAACTGAGAACACCATGGAACAATTCTTCCAAGAGGTCTCTCAAGAAAATTTCCCATATCTTGCTAAAGAGGTGACCATCCAAACATAAGAGATTCAGAAAACCACCCCCAAGACACATAGTAATCTGTCTTCACAAAGTAAGCATGAAAGAAAAAAATCCTAAAGGCAGCTAGAGAGAAGGGTCAGACCATTTACAGGGAAAGACCCATCAGAATAGTAGCGGACTTCTCAGCAAAAACCTTACAAGCCAGAAGGGACTCCATTCCCATTTCTAACATTCTTAAAGATAAGCAGTTCCAGCCAAGAATTCTCTCCCTGCCAAGCTAAGCTTCATCAGTAATGGAGAATTTAAATCTTTCCCAGACATTTAATCCCTAAGAGAATATGCTACCTCCAGACCAGCCATATAGAAGATGCTTAAGAAAATTTTGAGCATAGAAACAAAAGAATGGTCCCGCCCATCACAAAAGCACAGGAAGCACAAAGTTAACAGAGCATGCAGATCATCTACAAAATCTAAAGTAAAAAAAAAAAAATAGGATATTACCCCAATTTGGAATTAAGCAACGTAAGTAACCAATTGGTCAAAAAAAAAATCACAAAGGAAAGTAGATAATTCATGAGATACAGATAAACAATGCTGAAATGGAAAGTTAAAGCATTAAGCTTACATTAGAAAAGAAACAATGGCTTAAATGATGTAAAATTCCTCTTTAAGCAATTAAAAAAACAAATTAAATTTAAAATAAATATAAGAGCAGAAATCAATACAATATAAAATAAACAAGCAAAATGAAAGTAGCTGCTCATTTGGAAAGCTGAATAAAATGTATTTAACTGAATGTTCAAGACTGATCAGGAAAAAAAAAAGACAAAAGTCATTAGTGTCAGGAATGCAAGAGGGAATAACCTCAAAGATCCTACAAACATTCAAAGGATAATTAAATATGAACAAATCTATGCCAATAAACTTGACAACCTAGGCAAAATAAACAAATTTCTTAAAAGACAAAAATTATGGAAACTGACAAAAAGAAATATAAAACTTAAACAATCTTATATCAAGTAAATTAAATGTACATTTTAAAACTTTGCTGTATAGAAAATTCAGGCCCAGATATAATCCCTGGTGAGTTGTCAAATATTTAAGAAAGAAATAATATCTATCTATGCAAACTCCCAAAAACAGAGAAGAAAAAAATACTGTCTATCTATTTTTAAAAGAGCAGCATCATCCTGACACCAAAGATCTTATGAATAATCTGTAGACCAAAAGTTCTCATAGAAAAATCCTTAAAAAGATAATAGAAATTGAATCCAACAATATATATTTTGAATTTAGCCATATATAACAAGTGTTCCATTCCAGGAACAAAGATAGTTTATCATTCAAAAATCAATGTATTTTATCATATTGATAGTATTAAAAATACCATGTAATAATTTCAGTAGACACAGAGGATGTATTTGACAAAACTAAATACTCATGCAAGATTAATTTTTAAAAAACTCTCAGTAAGCAAGGAATAGAAGGTAATTTCCTCAACCTGATAAAGGGCATCAATAAAGAACTCATAGCTAACATCACATTTTATGAGGACCCTCCCCCCCAAAACTCCACAATTTATTTGTAAAAGAAAATATATATTTATTCTTACATATTTAAGCTTTAGTCACTTTCAAAGTACTCTCCGTTTGATGCAATACATCTATTGAGACCCCTTTTCCACTGCTCAAAACAGTTTTTGAACTCGTCAATTGTGATGCCTTTCAGTGTTTCAGCTATTTTTTGTTTACCTCTTTGACATAGGCAAAAACTTCCCTTTGAGGACTTTTTTCATCTGGGGAAACAAAAAAAGTCACTCCAGTGAGAGCAGGTGAATAGGGAGGGTGGGGCAGGGGGGTCTTGCTGTTTTAGATCAAAAATTGCTGAACACTCAACAAGGTGTGAGCAGGTGCAATTGGAATGCACCATGATGAACTGGGCAAACATGCTGAAACTTCAAAAAAAAATTCACTGATGTCAAACACAGCCTCTCACAACAATGCCAGCTGGTACACTGATGCTGATGGCTTCCTAAAACACTTACCTAGTGGAGGAAGCCTGTACAACAGGGAAATGCCTTCCAAAAGATAATTCTGGTTTTTAGGGGTTCCCCCCTCATATGGTGAAATAGTTACTTGCTTTGCCCTAAGATTGGAAAAAAGAAGAGAAAATACCCTTTCACTTCTAGTTAACATTGTATGAAAAGGTCCCAGCAGGCAATAAGACAAGAAAAATAAATAGAAAGCATAGAGGTAGGAAGGGAAGTAATACAACTATATTTATTTCTAGACAACAGGATCATGTGCATAGATAATTCTAAAAAATGTATTAACAGGCGGCTAGAATTAATAAATGAGTTTAGCAAATCACTTTTCAAAAATCAATTGCACTTATATATACTAGCAGCAAACAATTGGAAATAGAAATGAACAAACAATGCCATTAACAATAGTATAAAATGTGAATATCACTGATGAGAATGTAACATAAATTCCACTCTTAGGTATTTGACCCCTCCTCCAAAAAAAACCATATCTCACGTGCAAGTAGTGTAAAAAAAATTTTACACTAATGTTCATAGTAGAACATTACAAATAAAACCTAAATGATACAGAAATGTATAAAATAGAAAGTGAAAATATTACCTCCTTCCTCAATCTCATTCTCTAAATATATTCATTGTTGCTAGTTTGGTATATATCATTCTGGATTTTCAATGCATAAATAAGCACATACATAAAACTATAAAAACTGTCATAAAAACTCCTTGATCACATCAGTAGGTAACATGGACATTACCTTTGACAGTATCTTAACTTTTACAATAGTTGATGATAATCCTATAACTGACTTAACAGATGACTTATTAATAGATAATTAGACTATTAGTGTTGCAATTATTCTTTGGAATTAATTTTTATACAATTTAAATTCTAATAGCTACTGGAAAATTACCCTCCTTAAATATTTTGCTAATATATATACCTATGTCTATAACATCCTTTAGAAATTACTTTAACATTGAATAATGCATGAGCAAATAAGTTCATTTAGTTTCTTCAGTGCTCAACTCACTTTGAGAAAACATCACTCCTGGATTTGTTTGCAGCTGGGTTCATCTGGGGCCCACTCCTTCAGTTTCTTTGTGGCTTCAAGTTTAAGATCTGAGTTAGAACATTAAATATTATTTGTAGGTGCTTATTGAACATTTCTTGTTCCAATTATTTAGAAACATCAAAAGCCTTTTTTTAAAAATTGTGAAATTAATACAAGTATAAGTGGGACTAGAAGTATAATTCATTTTCTTGATTTTAACTATATCCTTATTGTTCTTTTTAAAAATGTTCTCTCTTATCTGCTGATTAACTTCATAGTACTGCAATTTTTCTTTTATACATTTAACTTATTAATAATTGGATTATCTTTTCTATCCATCCTATCTGTCTTTTCTAACCACTGCTAAAAACTAAAGGAACATTCAAAACACCCTGACTGGAAGAATATATTAGGCTGATGCATAAGTTTGTAGCGTTTGTTTTTGGCGTGGCAACACTGCAGTGTTGGGAGTTTTAAAAAATCATTTGTAGCCGGGCTCAGTAGCTCAGCCCTGTATTCCCGCCCCTTGGGAGGCTGAGGTGAGTGGATTGCCTGAGCCCGCGGGTTTGAGACCTGCCTGGGCAACTTGGTGAGACCTCATCTCTACAATAAATCAAAAAATTAGCCGGGTGTGGTAGCACGTGCCTGTAGTTCCAGTTACTTGGAAGGCTGAGGTGGAAGGATCGCCGGAGCCCAGCAGGTCTGGGCGACAGAGTGAGACTCCAACTCAAAAAAAAAAAAAAAAAATCATTTGTCATTTATAGTGACGATGTTAGGCTTGTGAATATGCCTTGAATTTTGCATATTTGAAGAAAGCTGGTGTTATTTATGGGCTAAAGAAGATGGAACATCAAGTGGAAAAAAATGAATGCTTCTGACATATTCTTCTGTTTTAGTTTAACAGAGAAGTAAAAGCAGTGGAGGAAGCTCAAAATATTTGTGCCGTTTACGGAGAGAATGCCACTTGGTAAAGCATGGCAAGAAAATGGTTTTATCATTTCAAAGAGGGACACTGACTTGAGTGATTCTCATTGTTCAGTGAGACCATCGGGCTTTGACGAAGACCATTTAAATAGTTTAACCCACAACGAGCCACATCAGTCAACCTGAGAATTGACAAATGTGATGAACTGTGACCAGTCAACCATCATGCAACCTTGCATTCATTAAACAATTGAAAAACACTACACACTTATGCATCAACCCACTAATATTCAACCAGGTGGAAACAGTAAAAACAAAATGTAATTAAATGTTATATTAATGAATGCTAATGGTTACCTAGAATTATAACATATTGCTTAAAACTACCCTTCATCATTTACTAAAACTCTACTGTGTGTAGAAAACTGACAGGCAGCCTTTAAAGAAACTTTACCACCTCATTAAGCATTTGTTGAATGAAATCTAAATCATTAGCAAACTGAAGTTCTAAAAAACCTTGAGAGAAGGTTAATACTTAAAACTATTGCTCAGCTGGTGGTCATTGTAAGGGTCTCGTTTATGTTCCTATGAGTGTTCAAGACATTTATGAGGTAGGTGAGTATTTGCTTTTGCTTGACTGAAATGAGAAGTCTCCTTAAAATATAGATTGAGTTATTTAAGCATGTTTTTATTATATGATCTAAATCCTTTAGGCTCATAATCGTGCATCCGTGAGGTTATAATATTAAATGATGAAAATACACAAGTTGTGAATGTAAAGTAAGGTTTTTGAGATTTGTCATCTCATTTCTTTCTCCTCGGACAACCTCAAAGATCAAGAGGACTTGTTGCCCAGATCCATCAAAAAAAGAGTGCTATGTATGAGTTTGAGGAACCCTTAATTTTAAGAGGAACCAAAGGCTGCTCAAACTTAGTTGACTTTTGGGGAGAAGTTGGAGCCCCCTGTTAGAATGAGGTTTAAAGGAAAATGCTTTCTCAGTGCCTGACTTGACACAGTTAATTTAGAATTGGTGCCCCCATATTAGAATGTCTTGGCAGTGTCTCAAGGTTTCATATATCAGGCTCTGTCTGCTTAATAAGTCTCTGAAATAAAATGCTCCAGGTAGTGGTGTGTACGTATATGTTTAGCAACCGGCAAAAAAAAAAAAAAAAAATTAAAATTAAAAAAAAGAAAAGAAAAAAGAAAAAAAAGAAAAGAGAGCCTGATTTGTAGCATTTGCTCATTTCCATGGTGTGTAAACACTCCTACTAAAGCAGATTTCAAAATACCAAAGTGAAATGACTGCAAAATTGGGAAGAGATGCATACAATTGACTCTAGCACAGCACTGGTTCTGAGTAACAACCCTAGAAGGAAATGTTGATTGAAGGACCTTAACCAATTTGGGGAGTCATTAACAGCTCCCTAACAGAAAGATGACAACTACTGTTAGATGTGGGTAGTAGCTCAATGTGGAAGATTCTAAATTGGGGTTAGAGAATGAAGTCTAAAAATGGTACTGTGTACTATGAGGACTCAAGAAAGTTCAGTTTTTCCTAAGATTATTTTTCTACTTCATAATTCTTTATGAGTTAGAAGTTAGAAAATCACTAAAGCAATTTTTCTCTTTCTCATAAATGTAATGACTACTTTTTAAATTTAACAAATATTTTCCACTCAACAAATAATTACTGGCCTGCTACTCTGTGCCAGGCCCTGAAGTAAGTGCTGAAATATACAATAGACATGGTCTCTGCTCTCATAGAGCTTACAATCTAGTAGAGGACAAATATTTATATTTATGATTTAAGGCAAGTGCCAAAAAGAAATAAATGCAATCAATAAAGCAAAGAAGGGTAAGCTTCCCTGAGAAAGTGATGTTTGAGGAACAGCTGAAGAAATAAGCAGGTATTAATCTGATACAGGGGAGCTAGAAGAGGAGGTGAGGGAAAAAGCTTTTGCTTTAGTGGATTCCAACATGAAAAATGGCCAACGCAGCTGAGAGTGCTAGAGGCAAGGCTAGACCAACAGGTGTGGGTCTTGCCATGCAGGTCCTTATAGCATGATAAGGGTTTTGTTTATTCTGAGGAATGAATGCCACTGAAAGGTTTTAGGCAGTAAAAATGAGATCAGGCTGCAATATAGGAGAATGAATTGCTACCTTATTCACTCAATCTTTTCTTCAAATCTTATTAAGAACTTATTGGCTAAATATTGACATCAACCAAAATATGAAGATATGATCATGCCTTTGAAATGCTCACAGTCTATTTGGGGAGAAAAGCATGTGTATTAGTGTCCTACTGATGCTGTAACAAATTACCATGAATTTAGTTGCTTAAAAACAACATGCATTTGTTATCTTTCAGTTTTGGAAGTCAGAGGTCTGAAATGGGTTTCACTGGGTTAAAATCAAGGCACTGGCAGCATCGTGTTCCCTCTAGAGGTCCTGAAGGAAATTTGGGTTAATTTTGTTTTTCAGCTTCTAGAAGCTGCCCACATTCTTTGGCTTGTGTTCCTGCTTCACTTCAATTTCTTATTCTGTGGTCACATGTTCTCTGATTGCCCTGTCTTCTTTTTTTCCCTTTTAAGAACCTCGTGATTCCATTGGGCACACCTAGATACTCCAGGATCATCTTCCCATCTCAAGACCCTTAGCTTAATCACATCTGTGAATTCTTTTTTGCCATTTAAGTTTGCATATTCACAGGTTTTGGGGATTGGAAGTGGACATCTTTGGAGGTGGGTCACTATTCTTTCTATTAAAGCATGTAATTGCATGGCAAAAATAAGGTTGAAGAGGAAGGTTTGAGCCAAGACAAGCACATTTCTTTAATTTGCCTTATTTTTTGGTAGTTACCTAAGAGTACACTGTCATGATTCTGCAAAGGACAGTTTGCTTTTGTGTTTTGACTCATACAATTTCTGGAATATTTTAAAGTCTTAAGTGAAAAAAATCTATATAGATTTTTTAAAATTGTCATCACAAAAGGACAAGACTTTGTTTTTGTGTTATGGGCAAATTTCATCAGGATTTTTGTCTAGCTCCTAAGTATAAATTGAAAGGAGCCCAGAGAAGCCCTTTCAGATGTTAATGCCCATACAAATTTAGTTAAGATGAACATACTGATTCATTAGATCAAGGTGCAATCTGAAATTCCACTTTTCTAATATGTTCTCAGGGGATATGTTGCTCTTTCTCTGAGGATCACACTTAACGTAGCAAAGACCTAGATTCCTAATCATCATAAATCCTCCTAACATGTACAAAAGAAATATGGAGTACATAACTTGGGGAGAAAAATGATCATTAGGCCATAAAGAATATGGTAAGGGTGTGTGTGTGTGTGTGTGTGTGTGTGTGTGTGTGTGTGTGTAGATGAAAGAGTTTATTAACTAGTTATACTATTTCATTCAGAGGAAGAGCTTAATATCTATGCATTTTCTTGACATCAAGAATCAAGAAGTAGAGAAAAAGCTCTGTGAGTTTATTTGGTTTGGGTTAGAAGATTTGGTGTCTCTCATTTCTTCAGAGACTATTTCAGGTAAACTGTTTAATATTATATTACTTGAACTGCCCAATAGTTGAAGCTAATGATTGATGAAGCTAGTGATGTATCAGAGATGGTAGAAACAAGAGATTGTGAAATATTTGGCAATTTTGTGAGCTAATGGTTGTTAAATTATTAGTAGCTTGGCATTATCCATGTTGGGAGTATTTACACCAGGAAATTGATAAATACTCCAAATGAGGGCCTGCCTTCCTTCCTCTCTTCCTCCCTCCCTGATTCCCTTTCTCTCCTTTCTTTCTTTCCCCCAAGGAGTCATTTTATCAGCACACCACTACCTTGAAACCATTGTTTCTTTTTAATTTGTTCGTTTTAGTAACTGGCAGAAGAGTATAGACTCAGCTTTCTCTTAGCCACACCTTCCTTTGTCCATGCCTTCCACTCTGTAAATGCAATTTTGTGTGTGGAAATAGTTTCACACAGCATCCTCAAAGCCTGAATTTCTCCTCATTTGCTAGCATTGAGTTGCTTTTTTTGGCTATAAGTGAGTTTCTCAGAAGTAATCAAATGTACTGTACAAAGAAGGACACACTCACTTGGATTGTTAAATTTTTTTATGATTATGTTCCAAGGGCATCTTGGAATAAGCCACTTATTTACAAATCACTCCATTTAGAAAGAAAGTTGGTCCAATCATGATATTTATTCTGCCGGTAATGGTCTAATCCGCAGAAGGACAACTGAGAGGGAGCATGCAAAAATAAAGCCTAGTACGAAATGAGTGGAAAAAGAGGGCACTGTGGTACAGCTGCAGTAAGTAAGACTATAATGCTAGGGATATGATTCTCTGTGTGTGTGACTGTGTATGTGTGTGTGTGTGTGTGTGTGTGTGTGTGTGTGTGTGTGTGTAGCAGGGAATGTGAACAGGGAATAACAGAGAATCGAGTGGAGGGATAGAAGAAAAAACAACAACAACAACAAAAACAAAGGTGATAGTTTACCAGGAGGCCAATATTAGTTGGTTAAGCCTCAATATTTTGTATGCTAATTATTAAACAATTACGCTAGCATTAGGCAGTTTACAAAATGATTTTATATCAATTATCTAATTTGACCCTCAATACTAGCTTACTATCTTTTTTTTTTTTTTGAGTTGGAGTCACACTCTGTCGCCTAGACTGGAGTGCAGTGGCTGCTCCTGGCCACTGCAGCCTCGACCCACTGGGCTCCGGCGATCCTTCCACCTCAGCCGTCCGAGTAGCCAGAATTACAGGCATACACTACCATGTCCGGCTGATTTTTTGATTTATTGTAGAGATGAGGTCTCACTAAGTTGCCCAGGCGGGTCTCGAACCCACGGGCTCAGGCAATCCACTCACCTCAGCCTCCCAAAGCACGGAATTACAGGCTGAGCCACCAAGCCCGGCTAAGCTTACTATCTTTATAAGATAGTTGAGGTGGTAGTAGTATCCTCATATTTACAGGGAGGTTCAGAAAGGTTGAGTGCTTTCCCTGGGAAAAGTACACTGTCAGTTTTCATAAAGTTTTATTGGGACATAGTCATGCCCAATTATATACATTTTTTAAACCCTACAATAGCAGAGTTAATTAGTCGTGACAGAGAAACCTTGACAGAGACTGCATAGCCCACACAGCCAAAAAAATCTCAGCAATTTGGCCCTTCCTAGGAAAGAATCTGCTGACACCACCTTTAGAATTCAGATCCCACTATGCCAGCTGAGTCAGTCTGATGTCAGTAGGAGTATGTGACCACAAATTCGGCATGACTTTAGCAGAGTGTTACATGTCTAGGGTGCAAAAATAATACCAAAATAGAGTCACAGTAATGGCTTAACATACCTATCATTAGTCACTTCTGGGCATTGGGCATGGAAGTTCTTAAGAAAAAAAATTATAACTTAGGTCTGTACCAGCTAGTGACATTCTACCAAACCCAACTGATTTATTAACTAAAGGACAGCATGTCCTAAATGACTGGGCCATGAGATGTAAAGTTTTGGCGGAGAGTATCATCTGAAGCAACATGGTATAAAGGAAAGGTTCCAATAACCCTGTATTCAGTTCAATTTTTTATAAATTACTAACCCTGTGGACTCAAGAAAACTGATAAACTTAGTTGAGCCATATATAAAATGAATATAATAGTACCTAGTTTCTAGGATTGTTATGAGCATTAGAAATTATCCCTATTATGTGCTTCATACATTAACCATTCATGGTAAGATGTTATGATGGCATCAGTTGTTGTAGGAGTGGTAATGCTTGGTATAATCATTGCTGCCAGAAGTGGTAGTAGTAACAGTAGTAGCAGTAGTAAAGTGTTAATAAGGGAACATCTGAGGAACAGCCAACTTAGGCTTCTAGGGACTCTCAAAGGAAAAGGCAATACTGCAATTGAGGATGAAGGTAGCAGAACACAAACTCGACTCATTTGTCAGTGATGCCAAAGATGTTATTGATGGTCAGCTTCTAAAAGGTAGGACTGTGGTTTTGTCCCATTCATATTTCCACCCTTTTTGCAGTGCCAAGCTCAGAGCCATGTATGCAGCAAATGTGTCTGTCAAATTCAATCAAACTGGAATTGCCTTTGGGAAATAATGACTTGACTTCTAACTAGCAATTCTAGAAGTGGTAGGGCTGCTTAAATATCATAGGTTTTTTGATATAACTTCTTTCCTGCAGTTCGGGGAAAAATGACTCCAGGCAGACACAGGCAGGTAGTTCAAAGGTGTTTGACTTGGTTGTCAGAGTATTAAAAAAATAAATTGGATGCCCATTGAAAGTGAACTGGATAAAGAAAATGTGGTACATATGCACAATGGAATAATATGCAGCCATAAAGAAGAACACGATTATGTACTTTGCAGCAATATGGCAACTGAAAAACATCATTTTATGGGAACTGTCAAAGAAACAAAAAATTGCATACTGCATGTTTTCACTCATAAGCAGACCCTAAACGTTGGGCATGCAGGCACAAAGGAAGGAACACAAATGCTGGACACTGCTAAAGGAGGGAGGGAGGGGAATAAGGGTCACACAACTACCCACTGGGTACCATGTCCACTATTGGGGAAAGGCAGTGTTCTCTAGAAGCCCAAACCTCACCTGTATGCAATTTACTTATGGAGCAAATCCTCACAACTCTAAAATAAAAATAAAGAAAATCAATTAAACAAAAAATTAATTGATAGTTATTTAAAAATGGAAAGATTTCTATAAAGATGCAAATATCCAACTTTCCTTGAAAAATAGAAAATCTGGCATCATTGAACCATTCCACAGATATATATGTTGGAGAAAAGCTGCAACTGTCTTGCTATAAGGTATAGGTATGTTCTTTACATAGGGCCCTGGGCTCATGGCCAGGAAGCTGCCAATGCAGGTGCTCAAAAGAGTCAGTCAAGCACTGAAATGAGTGAAGTAGGACAGAAGGAACCCTGCCACTGGTGGACTGAGAGGAGAGTGTTCCATCCAAGCTGCAGCAGCCAATGCTATGATCTAACTAATGCCATCTGAGAAGGGCCCAGAGTTTTAATAGCCTGTTTTTCAAGAGAAGTGTAAAATTCAAATTTTATATTGAAATCTTTTTTTAACCTCTGGTGATCACATTTTTGATCAAAATCTTCTATGAAAAAAATATAACATATGTGAGAGACAATTCTATCTTGCTGTCTACCAGGCTGTTAACTCTACATGGACCTACCAGTAATTATGACCTAGTGTACAATAGGCTGGAGACATTTTGAAGGAGCCATTTTCACAATGTGGCCATTTTGATGTTCCCATCTACTCATTCTGTATCCCCTCAAAACAAAACATTGAACTTTTGGCTTTAAAAAAATCATCAAGTAATATACTCCATAACCCATTCTAACCCATCCTCATGTCTTACACCATTCCAGCCCCATTCTATTGTGGACTGTTCTATCACTCACTTTTTTTCGACTCCTACCCCCTGAAGAATACTCACAGGGGATGCACAGTTGTTATAGATCTCTCTCCAACTTTTAGTTAGGGAAATAAGCACTTTTATTAACAAAATTTTCTGGTTGATATTTCTCAAGTGGATTATTTTGTAAAGTAGAAAAATTTCCAAATTCTGTTATGTTCAATTTGATTATATCAATCAACAGGGCTCATTATTTTTCTTTCATTTTTATTTTCCATCTAGGTAGGCAAACAAAACAAAATACATGACTTTTACTTGTAGCAGAGAAATAGATCAGTGACTTACATTTCACAGCCCATGGGTAATTTCATATACTCTGGTGGGCTCTGCAAATTATATATTTGGAGAAGGGATTAATATCCAAAATATACAAGAAGTCAACCTTCTTAATAACAAGAAAAGAAATAACTCTGTAAAAAATGGGCAAAGTATCAGAAAAGATATTTCTCAAAAGAAGACATATAAATGGCCAACAGATACGTGAAAAAAATGCTCAACATCATTAATCATCAGAGAAAGGCAAATTAAAACCCCAAAGAGATATCACCTCACACCTGTCAGAATGACTACTATGAAAAAGATGAAAGATAACAAGAATTGGTGAGGATGTGGAGAAAAGGAAACCTTTGTACATTGCCGTTCACTGTTGTACACTACCACTTTGTACTACCAAAGTAGTACAGCCACTTTGGAAAACAGTATTCTTCCAAAAACTGAAAAAATAGAACTACCATGTGATTCCACTGTTGGGAATATATACATAGCTCATTTTATTGTGCTTCACTTTGCTGTACTTTGCAAATACTGCATTTTAATAGACTGAAGGTTTGTGGCAACCCTGCATTGAGCTAGTCTACTGTTTTCATTTTTCCAATAGCATGTGCTTACTTCATCTCTCTGTGCCACATTTTGGTAATTCTTTCAATGTTTCTAACTTTTTCTTTATTATTATATCTGTTATAGTGATCTATGATCATGGAACTTTGATGTTACTATTGCAATTGTTTTGGGGTGACATGAACCACATCCATATAAGATGGTGAACTTCATCAATAAACATTGTATGTGTTCCGACTGCTCCACTGACTGGCCTTTCCCTCATCTCTTTCCCTCTCCACTAGCCTCCCTATTTTCTGAGACACAATAACACTGAAATTAGGTCAATGAATAATCCTATAGTGGCCTCTAAGTGTTCAAGTGAAAGGAAGAGTTGCACATCTCTCACTTTAAATCAAAAGCTAGAGATGTTTAAGCTTAGTGAGGAAGGCACGTTGAAAGCCAAGAGAGGATGAAAGCTAGGTTTTTTGCATCTAAAAGTCAGTTAAACTGTGAATGCACAGAAAAAAGTTCTTGAATAAAATTAAAAGTGCTACTCCAGTGAACACACAAATGATAAGAAAGCAAAACAGCCTTATTTCTGATATGGAGAGATTTTAAGTAATCTGGATAGAAGATCAAACCAGTCACAACATATCCTTAGGCCAAAGCCTAATCCAGAGCAAGGTCTTAACTCTCTTTGATTATATGAAGTCTGAGAGAGATGAGGAAGCTACAGAGAAAAAAAATTGAAGCTAGCAGAAGCCATCTCCCTAACATAAAAGATGAAGTAGCAAGTACTGGCGTAGAAGCTACAATAAGCTATCTAGAGATGATGATTAATGGAGGTGGCCACACAGAAGCAGATTTTCAATGTAGACAAAACAGCCTTCTATTGGAAGAAAATGCCATCTAGGATTTCCATAGCTAGAGAGCAGTCCATCCATACCTGGCTTCAAAGGGAGGCCAACTCTCTTATTAGAAGCTAATGCAGCTGGTGACTTTAAGTTGCAGCCAATGCTCATTTACCATTCTGAAAATCCTAGGGCCCTTAAGCATATTTGCTACATTTACTTTGCTTATGCTCTATGAATGGAGGAACAAGGCACAGATGACAGCATATCTGTTTACAGCATGCTTTAACTGTTGAGATCTATTGCTCTGAAAAAAAAATTCCTTTTCAAAACATTACTGCTCCTTGACAATGTACCTAGTCATCCAAGAGTGCTGATAGGGATGTACAAGGAGATTAATGTTGTTTTCATGTCTGTTAACAAAACATACATTCTGCAGACCATACGTCAAGAAGTAATTTTGACTTTCAAGGATCATTACTTATGAAATTTCATAAGGCTGTAGCAGCCATAGATGGTGATTCCTCTGATGGATCTGAGCAAAAAAATTGAAAACCTTCTGGAAAAGGTTCACCATTCTAGATACCATTAAATCATGGCACAGTCAAAATTCATGAGAAGAAGTAAAGATAACAACATGAACAGGAGTTCAGAAGGTGATGCCAACCCTCATTTAACTTTAAAGTATTCGAGACTACAGTGGAGGAAGGAACTGTGAATGTGGTGGAAATGGCAAGAGAGCTTGAAATAGATGAAAAGCCTGAAGATGTGACTGAATTCCTGCAGTCTTATGATAGACTGTCAATGGGTGAGGAGATGCTTCTCTTGGATGAGCAAAGAAGGTAGTTTCTTGAGATAATATCTACTCCTGTTGAAGATGCCATGAACATTGTTGAAATGACAACAAACATTTGAGAATATTCTATTAACTTAGTTAATAAAGGAATGTCAGGGTTTGAAAGGATTGACTCCAATTTTGAAAGAAGTTTTACTGTGGGTAAAATGCTATCAGACAGCATCACATGTTACAGAGAATTATTATTATTATTATTATTATTATTATTATTATTATTTTGAGTTGGAGTCTCACTCTGACACCCAGGTTGAAGCGCAGTGGCACACTCATGGCTACCCCAGCGTTGACTTGCAGGACTCCGGAGATCCTTCTGCCTCAGTCTTCCAAGTAGCTAGAACTACAGGTGTATGCTACCATGCCTGGCTAATTTTTTATATTTGTAGAGACGAGATCTCGCCAGGTTGCCTGGGCTGGTCTCAAACCCGCGGCTCAGGCAGTCCACTCGCCTCAGCCTCCCAAAGTGCTGGGATTACAGGCTGAGCCACCAAGAATGGCCTACAGAGAATTATTTACTGAAAGGAAGAGTCAACCAATGTGGCAAACTCTATTGTCTAATTTAAAAAATTTACCACAGCTACCCCAACCTTCAGCAACCACCATCCTAGTCAGTTAGCAGCCATCAGCATTGAGATAAAACCCTCTACCAGGAAAAAAGATTGTAACTCAGGCTGAAGCCTTAGATGATTGTTAGCAATTTTTTAGCAATAAAATATCTTAAAATTAAGGTATGCACATTTTTTTAGACATAATACCATATACTTTGTAGACTACAGGATGGTGTAAACACAATTTTATATGTGCCAGGATACCCCCCCCCAAAAAAATTTGTGACTTGTTTGCTTTATTGTAATTTCACTTTATTGTGGTGTCTGCAACCAAACCCACAGTATCTCTGAGGTGTGCCTGACTAGCCAAAGGAATTGAAATAAGTATGTTGAAAAGATGTCTGTATTTCTATGTGCATTGCAGAATTGTCCATAATAGCCAAGGTATTGAAACAACCAAAGTGTCTATCAATGGGTCAATGGATTTTAAAATGTTTTTTTTCTCTCTCTATATATGTCATAGATATTATTAGAATTCCATTATATATATGCAATATATATAATATATATATAATGGACAATGGAATATTATTCAGCCTTTAAAAAGAAGGAAATCCTGACACCTGCAACAATGCAAATGAACCTAAAGGACATAATGCTAAGTGAAATAAGCCAGGCCCAGAGAAACAAAAACCCTATGACTTC
>CAUYQG010152961.1:0-26705 GCA_963574415.1 Tarsius wallacei
CCTTAGGTGATTTGTTAGTCTGTTAGCTTGTGAGCTTTCCATTTCTTGACATGTTTGTAAAGAAACGAATTCCCCTCTCAGTATTGTTTTCATGGCATCCCAGAGGATTTGGTAAGCTATGTCTTTATTTTCATTTGTTTCTAGGAATCTTTTAATTTCTGCTTTGATTTCCATGTTGACCCAGGAGTTGTTCAACATCATGCTGTTTAGTATCCATGTCTTTGTGCGTTTTGGGGTAGTTTTGTCAGTGTTGATATTTAGTTTTATTCCACTGTGGTCTGAGAAGGTGCATGATAGTATTTCGATCTTATGAAATTTATTTATACTTGATTTATGGATGAGGACTCAATTTGGAGTATGTCGCATGTAGTGATGAGTACAATGTATATTCCATGGCTATTGGGTGGAGTGTTCTGTGTGTGTCTATCTACTAAGTCCATTTGGTCAAGCATCAAGTTGAGGTTCCGGATGTTCTTGTTGATTTTTTTTGCCTTGATGATCTGTCTAGGGTTGATAGTGGGGTATTTAAACAAAATGAGATAAGAAAAAGGAATAGAATGGGAAAAGGAAGAAGGGAGATGAAAGGAAGATGAAGAAAGACGAGAAGGAGAAGGAAATGGGTGGTAGGTAGGCACACCAACTGACAAATAAACAAAGAAACAGGGAAAAAACCCCAAAACAAAAACATACAAACAAACATGCAAACAAAAAAATCCTGATGATTCACTTGCCCTCAAGAATACTCATACGCACAGAGACTAAAAAACACCCCCCCAAAATAAAAAACATAACAAGTACTAAAACATAAACAAAAACAGAGGAAAAAAGAGGTCCCTCTGTGGCCTTTTCTGGAACTTCAGATGCCTTTCCCAAGCATCGCCACCACTTCTGGCTGCTGCTGTATTAGGGAGTGGGCTCTGGTCTCCAGTTCCTTCCTTCTGTTCTTAGCACTGGCCGAGGGGTTTGTTCTTAGCCTGTGTCAGATGCCACGTGGACTGCTGTGGGTGAATCAGATCCGGATTCACCCAACTTGTCTGCTGCTGCTGCTGCTGTTGCCACCAAGTCCCCCACTCAGATCAGATGTCTCTGTGCCTGGTCCAGAGTGGAGGTGAGGCATCCATCACTTGGTGTCCACTCCTGAAGATACCGAGGAGTAGCTGACCTCTGCTGCCTCCTCCTCAAAGACCCCGGAGAATGGCTGGAGATCCTGCACACCGGGGGCTCCAATCTCAGTGCAGTGGTGAGTTGCAGCAGCCTCCAGAGGGAACCCCCGGGTGCTTCATCTTGAGTCTCTTCGCAAATGAACTTTCACTCACCCAGCTGCATTCACCTACTCACACAGACTGTCTTTATGGACATTGCCCTTACAGAGACTTTCACACTCCCACTGGTTCCGTCACCATCTTGCCTACTCTCCTCAAAGCAAGGATTTTGAAAAGGAGTATGTCCTTTGGTATCTATAACATTTCTTCTTGATTCAACTTTTTCTTTTGGAAACAATTATAAGGTTATTTGATAAATAGTTAAAAATTGCTGTTCAGTTTCTACCATGGGCCAGACACTGCTTGATGCAGGAGATACAAAGATAATGAAGACAAAAACCCTACTCTCAAGTTGAATACAATCCAGAAAGTAACTTAACAATTGAAGTACAATCAAGATCCTCAAGGGCAGGACCTATTGATATGATTTATTTAATTATCTATCCTCAGTGCTTAGAATACTGCTAGACATACAGTATGTGCTCAATAAACATTCATTGAATATTAAATTAATATTATAATTTCTATAATGGTGATAAGTTCAAAGTGCTGAAGAAATTTATTAATGGCTACACATAGAAGATGGTACTTGGATTAAGACTTGAAACATTATTTGGAAATTGCTAAGGCAGGAGTGTGAGAGAGCACAGTGTATTCAGGACATAGATAGTTTAGTTGCAATGAAGGATTAAAGTCATAAGAGGAAGTGACAAGAAATGAAACTCAAAAGGTAGAAAGGAGCCATATGAGGAAGGTCAGTCTGGCAAGAGGAATTCATGGGTTAGAGGATGTCAGTACTTGAGTCTAGAAGACCAGTTATGAGCCACTGCATTAGAACATACCCTTGACCACAAGGACCAGCACAGGGGCAGTGAGGGTGAAGATGAAAATAAAAGAAATACTATACATATTTGTAAGTGAGACCACTCGGAATTTTGATCCAAAAGTAGAGAACAAAAAAAGGAAAAGATATTTTCTCTCAGGGTTTGACTTGAACCACTGGGTGAATTGTTGTGCTACTAGTAAAGAGAGGAAATAATAGAATCTCCTAAACCAGAGCTGAACAAATCTGATAGTACATTAAGATGCAGAACCTTACTGAGGGGTGGAGTCTGAAAATGTAAAGTGTGTGGTATGAACACACCCATAAGGTCACAGCCACCTTGCCCAACTCTCAGGAGCTAGCCTGGTCAATATAAAGGGGCCCCTATGCCTGCTCAGGTTTCTGTTTTAACTCCACACCAAGGATGGATGCCTGTTTCTGTCTGCCTGTCTGGGATCCTGACCTGTCTCTTCAGCAAAGATCCCTGTTATTAGATCCCAGACACTAGTTGGAATTCCTCATTGATGCAAAAAGACTCAAGCCCTGCTTATTCTTACCACTTCTTTAGGAGGACAATTATGGTCCACTCAAGAAGTCCAACACTTGACATTAATCCAGAAAAATTCTAAAATTTGCTACACCCCTTAGATATGGTCCAGATTGCCAGTTATCTTTCTTAGAGGCCAGGTCTATAAGGAGAATATGATCCATATTTTTCAAACTATCACCTTGTAAGTATTCAGTATGTCAACTTCATGTGCAGGATAGAAAAAAAAATGCACACCCTGGCAACCATGCCAAAAAAGGTATAGTCTAGAAAGAACCTAAAAAGCCACATGAGAATGACTTCAAGTTTTAAATAATTATAGGAATATCACATTTAAAAATTAGCTTCAGCTAATAACTAAAAAAGTGCCACCATCAAAATATATCTAATTTATTAAATTTTTATGATATTCTAGCATAACTTCATTTAACATAATATTGAAACTACATAATTATTAAAGTAGTCATCAATTTACCTCTTTTCAATAGGATTAGTGATTTACAACTAGAGATGTCTATCAGAATCTCCTGAGAGGTCTTTGTTTTGTTTTTCTGTTTCAAAATACATGTGCCCACATACACTAAACTGGATCTCTGAGGGTAGATCTGGGCATGACTATTTTACCTTTCCATTTTGACATAACCTCAACTTGCAAGAAAGCTGCAGGAGTAGTACAAAGAACTGCCACGTACATTTTATTCAGAGTTATCTATTGCTGCATAATAAACAGCCCCAGCGTTAGTGGCTTAAAATAACAGCAGTTATTTCATGGCTCACATACCTGCAACTTAGCCAGGTCTCAGGGGAGAGGCTCACCTCTGTTCATGGTGCATCAGTGGTAGCAATGGCCTCACTGGGGCTGGGAGGACCTGATTCCAAGACAGTTCCTCCTATGGCCAGCAAATTAGAGCTGGTCACCAGCTCAGTACTCCAGCTCCTCACTGTGGCCCCCAATTCCTCTCCATGTGGACCTCTCTACATAGGCTACCATAAGGCTGCTTGAGTTTCTCTGAACATGGTGGCAGGATGTCAAGTGGGACCATCCAAGAGAGCCAGGCAGAAGCTATCTTGCTTTTTATTATCTAGTTTGGAAAGTCAGACAGTATCATTTCTGCTGCAGACATGCCCATTCAAATTCAAGGAGAAAAAAAAAAGAAACCCCTTATACTAGTAAAAAAGCTGTGAGATGAGAGGTACTTTTTTCAGTATTTTTGCAAAATACAAACAACGGTAGTGTGCCAAAACCACAATTGTTTCTATTTTGCCTAATTTGTTTTATCTTTGCCCCATCTCTACATATATGTAGATATAGTATATATATATGTGTATATATATATGTATACACTAACTTATATATGCATATGTTAGATAGATAGATGATAAAGATTTCAGTATATATTTCCTAAAAATAAGGACAATGTCTTGTATAAATATAGTACATTATTATTACCTAAACTATAGTCTATATTTAAATTTTATCAATTACCTCCTTGCCCCAAGTCATAAAGGATATTATCAGGAATGCGTATTTTTCAAATTTTCCAGGGTAATTTTGTGGGCACGCTTAGTCAAGAATAATATGCAAAGATTGAAGACAGACCTAGGTTGAAATCCCAGCTTTGTCACTGGCCAGACGCATACTCTAGCAACTTACTTTTGCTCTCAATGCCTCAACTTTCTCATTAATAAAAATAGGAATGTGATTAGCTGCAACATAGAATGGAGAGAAATATGTAAGGCTCCTGCTTATATCCTCTGCCACACCCTAGAATTGCCAGACAGATACCCACAGAGGTTGTGGTGCTGCTGGTGGCAGTGTAGGTAGAGCTCTTGTTTCTCCTCCATTTAACTCTAAATGCATATGAAGCAATCAATATAAATTCAATCATGCTTTTACACAGGGCTTCGGTCACTTATTTTGGGCATATTGTTTTGAGTCAGTCAATCAATTCATGGATTCAATTCCACAAGAACCAGTTAGCTATTGTTCTTTGCTCTCTAACTATACCAGCTTTCTTTCCTGCTCAGGCAACTGAAGCACTAGGCAAGAGCAATCAAATGAATGATGAGGACCTTTGCTTTATAGTACAGCTTGTTTTATAATAAAGTGCTGAATATCTCATCTAATTTATTGAATGCTGTATATTGTATTGAAGTTGCAGTGGTTTTACACCATTGTAAAGCTTAAAAATTGTAAGTCAAACCATCGTAAATCATGGGACCATCTTATCAAATAGCACTACCTTCCAATGAAGATGGTTTTTTATAGTGTTGTTTGGTAATCACTAAAAAAGAGAATGCAAGCATGACTTTCACACTGTGTCTTTCATTGCCATTTCTCAAAGCATAAGCTAATTGCCTTTTCCCCCTTACTACTAAATATGCCCTAGGTTGCACACTACTATTGACTCTGCTATTTAATCAGAGTTTGTTAGAGTCTAGGGTTTGTTTTGCCAGAGATTTCATTGAAGGTGACCTTATTAACTTTTATAGATTTTGTAGTTTTCCCCATTTCTTGATGATGCCATCACTATATAACCCTTTTATACTATAGAAACATTTAGTTAAAATTCCCTGAACAACTTGGTCCATTTTACCAAGAGCCACCAGACTTTGGAATGCCTTTAATCTACTGTTACTTTGCTTTACTAGGATGTTTAAAAACTGGTGAATAATTCCTGGAAAATTGCTTCAGTCTGGTTCTAATAAGTGTGAGTTCACTTACATGCATGTGTGTTTAGATTGCACAACACCAGGCAAGCTATGGCTCAAACTCATCTCCACACTTGGCTGCTGAGAGATAAAAGGGATCCCTGGAGCTAACCCAACTTCTGTTGTCATAACAGACAGCATCATGGATGATGTGCTAGACTGGTCATAGTGTCACTAACAGATCCTAACTTAGAATGATTTACCTTAGTAGTTGAACCAAGAAAAGCAGGTCAATTCTTTTACCCAATTATACCTAAACTTTGCTGATGCAGATACTATAGTCAATGTCAGTCCAGTCTCAAAATCTAAGCTCTTTATGTCCCAGCTATTTCACAAAATTACAGGAGCACTAGAGAGTGGTAGATGAAGCTATGCTGCAAATTTTTCTTATTTTGTCCTAATGTGTCTTGAAACTATAACTGTGCCTTGATCCTGACACAGACTGTGACATAACAGGATTCAGTTTCATCATTTAACAGAGGACAACATGAGGATAGCCTAAGGCATCCTTGAGGAAACGCTGTGGAGATCCACAGTGTTTCTATTATCCCCACTCTGAGTCACATGGCACACGTCAAAGTCTGCTTGACTAGCCAATAGTTTACTTCACTGGAGACATAATTCTAAACCAGAGCTATACTGCATGCTTTAGCTGGAATAGCTAATTTTTGCTGAGCTGGTCATAGCTTAGTCTTGAGTTTTTATAATGTGCGTTTCCTAAGGTGGATTATAACCCTTTTACAGATAAAATCTGAAAGTCACATCTTCAATACATTTTTTAAGTGATTATGTCTTTTGCAATAATCCACACTGCAGATTTTTAGTCATCTACAATATTGTGAAGCATTTCTCATAAGGTAAAAGCAAAATATTTTACCAAGCGAAAAGTATAGCTTATTTTACTTACCAGTTAAAAGCCATCAAAGTTTGAAATGTTAAAATACCCAACTTTTTTTTGAGGTGTAATTCACAAGGAATTGTGTGTGTGTGTAATTCACAAGGAATTGTATGTGTGTGTGTGTGTATAATATATATATGTATGTGTGTGTGTGTGTGTGTATATATATATATATGTATATATATATATATGTATAAAGCTTCTTATAACTATAGCTGGACATTTTGCTTTAGTCTTCTACGGAAGACCATTTTATTTTTTGGAGTCAATTCTAAAGTCATGTAGTCATTAACTTAGAGACTATCTTGCATATGAGTGTTGATACCAATTAAAACCCAAGTAGACCTCACTGCATATCACCCCATGAATGTTAATGAAAGGAACATTGTGCCTGTAGTGTACTGTCACTTCTGAACTGAAAAATTGGGGAAGAAACTGAATTTTCTCATTTTGCACAAATCAGAAAAACATAGCAAGTGTACCCAGCTTCCTTATTGACCTCATCAGATGAAGTAGCAGATGGTGTTAATTCAGATTGAAGGAATGATCCGAATCTTGGTTTGTGTAGATTTATAATCTACATACAATACTAACTAAATCAGAAAGTTTTTACAGTTCCACATGTGTACATAGGCTTTCTCCCACTCCCTTACATATCCATTAGATAATGAACTTTGTAAACTGATATTGAAACATTACAGCAATGTTTTGTTGCACCAATTTTATATATATATGCAGTGCCATATGTGCTGCAACACGTGTTATTTTGCTGAGGCAAACCAAAGTTAAATTTCTCAAGGTTTTTGCTGTCTTATTTAGTAGCATTTGATGGAGGATCTTTTTATACATTTGTAAAAATAAATAAAAATAAGCCAGATTGCTTTGTAAAATATTAAACCATGTACCAAACTTTTGGTCTGAATTGTATAGGATAAGTTAAACTTAAATTGGACTCTATTAACCAGTATGAGTGTATTTCTGTAAGCATAATTATTTTGAAATAAAGTTTTTAAAAGCAAAAAAAAAACGCCCAATTTTAATTCTATCCAAGACATTTTAAATATTTATGTGACTTTTTCTTTATTCTTAATTATACTATAATATTAGGAGTATATAGACTTTCAGAAACAAGTATTTATTTGAGCCATCTACTTTTTCCTTGAATAGCTGCAGTTTTTTACTAACCTTCAACTCTAAGATATTTAATACACACAACTAAAAAATCAGAATAGACATATATAAGTTGAATGATTTTTTTCCTTTATTTATCTTGAAGGTGTTTCTCTAGTCAATATAGAATTAGTAATGCAATAGATAATTTGCTAAGCAAAATGCCAAATGATTCCTGAATTGTTTTTCTCTACAAAAAGTAAATTTCAGCTACTAAATTTTAAGTAAGTGAATGTTTAGGCTCAAGCTTATTTAGTTGCATATGAACCATTTTATACTAAAGACAAAGTTGTAGAATTTTGACCAAGACAAGTTACCAGAGGCAACTATAGATTAAACAATTCAGGATGGTCTGAGAAAAAATAAAAACAAACATTACATCAGTGAATCCTAGTGCTCAGATACCATAAAATGTTTAGGCCAGAAAACTTTTATATTTACAAGAAATGCTTTTAAAGTAAGTGGAGCTCTAAAATGCAAGAAGCATCATATTGAGAGATTCAAATTGCCCTGAGATGAAAAGGGCAGTCTGCTTAGAACTTTGTACCTTATTATTTGCTAGCTGAGCTCATCCCTTGTACTGGATAGACCAGGCAAGCTGCTAGCCTATTATGTTCACCCTTTTAGGGAAACCACGAGAGCCTGCCACATCCACAGACCTCTGAGTTTAGTGTGAGAGAGTGAATCACAGCTGCCTGGAGCAAGATTGAATGTCTGACCCATCCACAGGGTGGCCCACAGCCTGTGAAGTAATTGATGATAGGTAGAGGCCTGTGAGAGTTCAATCAAGTCTCCTTTTGTTTGTTTGCTCTCTCTCTCTCTCTCTCTCTCATTCTCTCTCTCTCTCTCTCTCTCTCTCACACACACACACACACACACACACACACACACGTATGTATATGCCTTTGTGTCATCAGCAAAAAGTAAGAAGCAGTCAATAAGAGCATTTTGGATGATCCTCATCTATTAGATAAAATAAGCACCTGATTAGCCATGCTATAAAACAATTCAATTTAAGTACCTAATTAGCCATGAAAAGTAGTTGCCTCTGTGCTGCACAAGGGAATCATCACTCACCACTGCAAATCTTGTTTTCTCCCATTTATTATCATCTGTAATAAAAGACCTGGTCTTTTTAGTATACAGACTTGTTCTATATAAAGAATATAGATATGTAATATATGTGCATTAAAAACAATACTATAATGAACATCCACGAAGCTGTCACCCAATCACCCAACCAAGAAATAAAATGTTACTCATCCCTATTCATGACTCTCCTCATCCCACTGCCCTGCTTCTGACTCCACTCAGCACGGATCACTTTCCTAAACTTTGTGTTTACCATTCCTTTAATTTAAAAAATGGTTGTCACAAATATATGTATACATTCAAAAGTAAGCACCCACAATTTTTCTAAGTAGACTGCTATTGTATTTTGTTTATTTTCGCAATTATATGTTTTATTGTGTTAATCTTCTATAATTTATTTATTCATTCTACTGTTAAAAATTCTTTTACACAATAAGAAAAAATACCATGATCTGTGCTGCCATGAGCTTTCTTCTGATGACTTCTAGTACAAAGGTAAAACATTTTCTCCATGGCATACCTAGAAATAAAATTGCTGGTTTCTATGGTATGTAAATGCTCTGCCTTTCAAGATAACTCCCAATGGTTTTCCAATGTGATGGTACAAGTCTTCTTTTCAATGGAGTTTAATTGTAAAATACATGGACTGAGTTAATGTTAGCATCAGTGAATTGATGTCAATAGAAAATCAAATAAAAGACATAGGCCAACGTCAGTGTAAGTAGAAGCCCTGCAGAGGAGAAAAGAATGTGGTTCCTGGCAGATGCAGAAATAGCAACATCAGGGATCTGCAGTTATTACTGGGTCTTAAAGATATTCCCATTTCTGGGGGCTGGCATTAGATAGGACTTCCAATAAAGTGTTAAGTAGAAATAGTGGTAAGGTATTATTCTCCCCTTTTCAAGTATAGGGGAAAACTTTTATCATTTTATCATAAACTATGTTGTTTCTTGTAGCTTTTTTCCTAGATTAAAGAAGTCCTCAACGAATTCTAGTTTCTGAACGGATTTACTTTTTTTAGTCAAAGTGGACATTGGATTTTATCAAATGCTTTTTCTGCATCTATCAAGATTATTGTCATTTTTCCTTACTGTTTGCTTCTAATGTGAATTACACATTTCTGGTAAATTGTGTCTTTCATCATTTGAAATATCCCCCTTTATTTTTAGTAATAATCTTTGCCTTAAAGTCTACATTATCTACTATTAGTATAGCTCTGCAAGCTTTCTTTTGTTAGTATTTGCATAGAATCACTTTCCATTATTTTACTTTCAACTTTTCTGTGAGTTATATTTAAGATGTATTACTTATTAGTTTTATTTTAATACAGTTTGACAATCTTAATTCTAGTGTGTTTTCCCTAGAACAGAGAAATAATTTTAATGGAAACATTTGGCCCATTTAACAGTTAATGTAATACTAAAATATCAGAGGTTATATCTACCATCTTACTCCTCTTTCTGCCCTTCCTTGTTTGGCCTGTTGGATTAATCGAGTCTGCTACAGGCTGAATCTAGCCACATCCATTTCTTGACATTTCTATGGCTATTTTTGAAATACAGTATCAGAGTTGAACTAATAGCTGTTAAGTAATGAGTGATTTAACCATAAAGGAGAACTCTAACAAATGAGAAAGTTTTTGAAAATTTTTTGATATATAAAGTCTTATGGAAAGTTGGAGAAGATATTTGTAGTACTTATATTCAGCAAAGAATTCATATTCAAAATTCCTAAAATCTGTATGTTAGAAAAAGAAGATAGACTCCAAAATAAAATGAAAAATAACTTGAACAAATATTTCATGAATGAGGATATCCAAATAGACAATGAGCACACAAAATATATACTCAACTTAATTACACACCAGGAAAAAAACACATTAAAACCACAATTCAAGAAAGCTCATTTTCTAAAATTCTTTGAAGCAGAAAATAATTATCAGCAAGTCTATAAAGCAATCAGAATTCCTATATGCTGCTAGTAGGAATGTACACTGATGAAAAAAATACTTTGGGAACTCTGGCAGTATTTACCCAAATTGTACATATACCTACCTTATAACCTAACAATTTCACAGATACTCAACAGCAATTCATGTGTTTATTCATCAAAAGACATGGCCAAAAGTGTTTTTGGTTGTGCTGTTCATAATTGCCCCAAACTAAAAACTACCCAAACCACCATCAACAGCAGAATGAATAAATGAATTTTGCTATTTTCCCAGTGGGATATAAACACAGTGGGGAAAAAAAACCAAATTACAGCTTTATACAAGAATGGATTTCACAATGTTGAATGAAAGAAGCCATCCACAAAGGAGTGCATGCTTGGTGATTCCATTTGTATCAAGTTCAAAACCAGGCTTTGTAAGAACATGGGAAAGTGATTTCCCTCAGGAGGGATGCAATGACTTGGAAGAGTTTCAAAGGATTTGAAAGTACTGGTAGTGCTATTTTTTTATGTTGGTGTTTGCTACATGTATGGTTAGTTTCCGAAAATTCACCCATCTTTACAATTATGATTGGGATACTTTTTTCTATTATGTTATCTTTCAGTAAAATTTTCTTAATGTGATGGAGATTGAATTTAAGTACATTCATACATTTAGTAATTAGGAAATAGTGGTGATTTTTTAGATGGAAAACTTTAAGTGTGTTTTTACAATGCATTAGATTTTACTTTTATTTTCTCTAACATATTTAGTATAGCACAGGGTAATTATAGATGCAAACACTTATGCCTGGCAAATTCCACCCATCCCTCATTTCCTTTTTTTACTGTATTATTATACAGTAAGTATTTGATTTTAATTTAGAAACCATGTGGTCAATATAGGAAGAATAAAACCTTTTATTGCATCTCCTTTCTGAGAAAACAGATGTCAGAATAAATAAAACAAAAATAAAATTATGGATACGGCAACACTCAATACCATTATTGTTGTTGAATACATATTTTAATGCCTCCCTTTTAAAAGTATATGTCATCAGATTAAAATTACTTATATACATTTAGGGCCCATAAATAACATAAACATAATCGAATTGTGTTAGAATATATATTCCTCATTTCATAATACATGAGGAAAAAAATTGAGTACTTCCTCCTTGAAGAAAAGAGACTATTACTATTATTTGATGACCATAAGTTACAAGAATCTGTCTCGTCTTCCTTCCTTCACACCATACACAAGTCCACATCTTTAATGAATAAAAAGTAGTTGAACAGTAAACAGAGAAAGAAAATATTGAACAAAATTCTTCATTATGGTAAAATTCCTATGATCTGCAGTTAACAAATTTTTCCTAAGAACAACCTTATATAAAGCTTATTACATTTTGCAATTTATATTATTTGCAAAGTGAATTGGGCCTACTTAAGGGATCATTTATTATCTTACTCCCTACAATTTTTTAACGTCTGCTTTATAGTGGTATGTACAATAAATTTCCATCACCACAAGGGGATCACCTTGATCCCCTCCCACCACCTCAAACCCTGGTAACTAACACTCTGCTTTTTGTTGCTACAGTGGTGCCTTTTCCAAAATCTAAATGAAATTCTAGAGTACATAAACTTCTTTGGTATCTTTCACTTAGCAAAATATTTTTCAGATTCATGCAGGTTATTGGATGTATAGGTAGTTCATTCTTTTTTATTGCTGAGTAGTATTCATTACATGAATTTATCACATTTGTTTATTCATTTGCCAATGGGTAGTTTCCAGTTTGGAGCTAATATAAATATTATGAATAAAGCTTCTATGAACATTTGCATACAAGTGTTTCTGCGTACTTGTCAATTAAGTAAATTCCCAGGAATGGGTTTGGGTCATATGGTAAATGTATCTTTAACTTTATAAGAAACTGCCACTGTTGCACTGTGGCTGTACTATTTTGCATTCCTACTAGCTATATATGACAGTTGCAGTTTTTTTCACATACTCGCTAAAACAGAATTGCTGACTTTAAAATTTTTGCCATTTTAGTGAGTATGTGGAAGTCGGGGGAGGGACAGCCCAAAAAACCCAAAATTTATTTGTTAAAATTTGTGTATTTATTCTTTCTTCACTTTTAAACTGCAGTCACCTTCAAAGTACTCTCCGTTTGATGCAATATACCTATCTAGATGCTTTTTTCACTGCTCAAAACAGTTTTTGAGCTCGTCAATTTTCATGCCTTTTAGTGCTTCTACTGTATTTGTTTCACCTTTTCCACATCGGCAAAATGTTTACATTTGAGAACATTTTTTCATCCAGAAAACAAAAAGAGTCACTTGGGGTGAGTCAGGTGAATAGAGAGGGTGAGGCATGGGGGTCATGCCATTTTTGGTCAAAAACTGCTGAACACTCAGCATGGTGTGGGCAGGTGCAATGTCATGGTAGAAGAACCAATCGCCTGTTTGCCCCAGCTCCAGTTGTTTCTTCCACAAATCGTGACACAACCTCCTCAAAACTTTAATATAAAAACTGGCTGATCGTTTGAACCAGAGGAACAAATTCCAAGTGTACTACAAGGGGCCCACCCTCCAAAAGATAATTTCATGTTTTGGGGGGTTCCCCTTGTATCTCATTGTGGTTTAAATTTGCACTTTCCTAATAGCTAATAATATTGAGCATCTCTTTGTGTGATTTTTTTTCCATTTGTACGTCTGTTTTGATAAAATCTTTTTTCAAATCTTTTGCCCATTTAAAAAAAATTTTTTAGGAGATTCTTATTAATGAGTGTTTAAGTTGTTCAGATATTCTGAAAAAGGCTCTTTATCAAGATATATGTTTTGGAAATATTTCTCCCAGGTTGTGGCTTAATTTTTAATCTTCTTAACTATGTCTTACACTTTTCTCCTCTAGCATCTTGTCCATTATATATTCATTCATTTAGCAAATGTGTGTCGGGTACCTACCATGCACAATTGCAAAAATTTCAAAACCTTTTCTCCCTTTCCACCAGAAAATGACCTTGAGTTAACCTTCTAACATTATTTCCCTGGAAATGTGAAATGCCAGTTTTGTGACTAGCCAATTTTACTGATGGCAAAAATAATGCCTATTTAGAAACAATACCCGCCCTGAGAGGACAACATTGAACCCTGAATACTGGGTGGGAAGCCATAGCTTTGGGGCTTCCCTAAAGGTATTGATCTTGTGATGGGTGTTCTTTTCTTGTGGATTTCTAGAAGATACTTTCAGGGGATGGATACAACAAATATTACAGGGCACAGGCCTTCTAAGCAAGAATACCAACACCCACCAATGTGATCTCTTTCCCTTAACCTGCGCTGGCACTTGGAGGACTGGAGAAGAGGATCCTGGACTGCTGTCAGGACTCCTGCTGATGACACACCCAGTGCCATCCTCGCATCATCTCCTACCTGTGTCCTGTAAAGTTGAATGAGTCTGATGCCACGATGGCTTATTGGGTTCATGAGTATAATTGACTAGCTGAACCCAAGACTGCTGCTGCTGGTTGAACAAAGTCAGTGATTTATGCTCCCAGACATGGTATACAGAAAGGTGGATGACCAAGACAAAGACCCCGCTTTGGTCTCAGTTATTCTTCATCTTAGTAGGAAAAGACGGACAACAATACGTTTAAAATCATGTCAGGTGATAGCGTTTTGTTGAAAATCAACCTGTGTGTGGGAGATAGAGAAGGACAGTGAGGAGAAGTTGGTATTTTATATAGTGTTCAGGCAGGGCCCTGGGACATAGTAACACTTGAGTAGAGATTTCAAAGAAGTGAAGCAGCAATCCAGGTAGATAACCTGCAGGAGAAGTTTCCAGGCAGAGGAAATAGCAAGTGTGATGCTCCTTAGTAGAAATGTACGTAGCATGCTCAACAAACAGCAAGGTGACCAGTGTGAAAAAGCAAAAAAGATGGAAAACTGAGGCCACAAAGCTTGTGGGATGCCAGATGTTATAAGCCATCTGCAATGAATGGGAGGCCTTAGAGGTTCTGAGCAGGGCATATGATGGGAGCTGCCGTGTGAAGAACAGATTGTGAGATCAAGCGTGAAAGAAGGGAAAGCAGTTAAGCTGTCGGAATAACCCGATGGGAGATGTAGAGACCACCTGCTATACCACAAGTGGTCAGACTTGGGACCTGTTTGGAAGACTGGGTTTTTTTTCTGGGTTGACTTTCTTGGTATGAGGAAAAAGACAAAGGAGTCAAAGTTGATCTTAAGTCTGTGGCTTAAGTATATGTAGGGGTAAGTTGCCACAAACTGAAATGGGGAAAACTGGAAGGAGAGTTTGGGATAGGGAATCAAAAGTCATTCTTGCACATGTTCATTTTAAAATGCCCACTGGATGTAACTAGAGATGGTATATAGATAGATATAAAATATTCTGGAAAGTTTGAGAATAAGTTGTAAATTTTGGAACCATGATGGTGTGGATGGTATTTGAAGCCAATGGTCTTTGGGCCCAGATACTCAGTAATTGCTTGATTTAATTGAGCATTAAAATTCCCATGGGTTTAAAAATCTTGCAGATATTAATTATTCTTAAGAAGTTCATGATTTGCCAGTTGTGTCATGACACAAAGGGCTCTATAAATAGCATGTGTGCCCACACACAAACTGACTTTGTTTTGCATATGGGCAACTGACAAAAAGATAGCTCCAAAAATGCAGTGTTGGACAAGGATCTTAGAAAATATTTTTTCTCAACTTGCTTCAAAGGAAGGAAAAAACCAGCTTTCATTCTAGAATGCTTACATTTATGGCTGAATATAGTCCACATAAAAACGAGCTGTTATTCAACACAAAACATTTTGCCTCGCTTAATTTTTATTGTCTCCATCACCTGTTATGAAACAAAGTGTGCGTACGTGTCACAGGGTTACCATGACCAAAATGGTTTGATTTATATGCTTTATAAACAATCAAAGGGAAACCTGCTTATAGCCAATATATTTAGAGGCAAGCAGAACAAAGTATAAGCTCCTTGCCTACACAAAAAAGGAGCTCCTGGTGTTTGCCTGAGCAGCAGAAAACCACGGGTCTAAGAAAAGGCATCTTACTTTTTACTGCACTGTATTCCCTTTGTACTCATGCTGCATATTTTTTCTTTCTTAAAAAAAAAAAAAAAAACTTAGAAAAATATAAAGTTCAACTAAATCACATTAAAATCAAGCATAAGATTTTAATGGGACCAGAAATACCGATGTCATCAACTGCTGAAGAGCCAAGAAGTCCCCATGACTTCTACCACCAACATTGACTTTGCTGCTTTGGGTTCTATTAACCAAACAAATGTTTTCTTTCTCCTTTTCCTATTGCCCCTGCAAAACAACTTTAACTTCATTACTTTAGGTTCAATTTTTTCTGCTCTTCTATCAACCCCTGAAAAGCAAACTTCAGACCAGAATATTAAGAACTGTAGAGAACACACACTTTAAAAGATTGCGATTTCCCACTACATGCAAGTAAAAATAAAAATGACACTAAGCAAAAGTATACATATATTAATTTTAAAACCAAGTAAAACATAAAATATGGAGACCTTTACAGTTTCTTTCTGGATTACTGGGTCATTCTTTTGGGGACCCTTCTTTGCAAGATGCATTAAGCATCTGCATAATTGGCTATTATTACATAGGCCAATGCTGTTCTAACTAATGCATTCACGTCATTATCTGAGTGCTATTAATTTCTCTTTTCTGCATCTTTTCCCTTTGCCTCATCTCCAGTATTCTGTACTTACTTTCATGCACCTCACCTTAGATCATTATTCATCAGAGAGATAGGAACAGTTCTTCCACCCCTACTATGTGACAACAGCTGTCAATCAAAAGGTGTGGCATAGGCATTAAAAAGTGAGGAAAGTAGCCAGTTGCTGTGGCTCATGCCTGTAATCCCAGTATTTCGGGAGGCTGAGGCCGGAGGATTGCTTGAGTCCAGGAGTTTGAGACCAGCCTGGGCAACATAGTTAGTGAGCCCTTGCCTTTAGAAACAAAGTTTTTTTAAAAAAGCCATGTATGGTGGTGTGTGCCTGTAGTCTCAGGTACTCAGGCAGCTGAGGGAGAAGGATAGCCTGAGCCCAGGAGTTCAAGGCTACAGTGAGCTGTGATCATGCCATCGCACTCCTATCTGGGTGACAGAGTGAGACCTCAACTCAAAAAATAAACAAACAAAAAAGTATTTTACATGAATGTAATATAGCAGATGAACTAGCTCATCTCCACCAGTAACTAGCTACATTATTGAATGATGATATATTCTTTTTTTTTTTTTTTAGGAATTCTGACAATAATCATCCATAAGTTTAAGACTTGGGCAGGCTTGTTCTTTTCCCCTGGGTAGACCGCCAAACATCATTGCGTTAGATTTCTTTTTTTACTCCTCAAATTTTCAAATTGATTATTTTAAAGTATCCTTGCTGATACCTCATGCCTCTTTTTTCTGTAAAACCCATTTTGCACCATTACATTAAAGTTAAATAACACGAGGTCTACAGAATTGAGATGTTACAGAAGTCTGATTGTACCACTACAACTTTAATTTACTGTTCTCAGAAGTATTTCTCTACCCAATTCTATCCTCAGGTGTTTGTGTTTGGATGTTATTATGGAAAGGAGCTTTTTAAATATTGGAGATTATAAAATCCTTGTGAAAGCCTCTCTCTTTCTCTCTCAGTCAGAAGTGGACTAGAACTTAACCATACTCCCATGACATGGGATTTTTATGAGACAAATAACATCTTTTAGAGTATTCTCTGTATATTTATTTTGGGTTTTGTATAAGTTTAAGGGTTACAAGTGCAGTTTTGCTACATGGATATATTGTGTAGTGGTAAAGTCAGAGCTTTTAATGTTACTGTCACACAAATAGTGTACACTGTACCTATCAAGTAATTTCTTATCCCTCATCCCCTTCAAGCATATATGTTTCTTTAAATTACTCAGAAATACAAAAGGAGTCACAGCTACATATTGGCTAGATTCTAACTGTCATAATGGAAACCATCTTTGAATTGTTTCTGTCAGAGTTGGGCAGTTTTTCGAACACCCAGGAAAAAAGCCCCATCAGGTTCCTTACCCCTCGGAAATAACTTGCTATTCCCCAAAATGCAAAGGAAAAACCTTTGTGTATGTGTGGAAACATCCATGTAGGTAGAGCCTTTTAAAACCAGAACTAGATTTTTTTTTTAACATGCTAGAATTTTGTGACTATCTAACATTTACACAAAGAGGGGGGAAAGTTTCCTTTAACAGACTTTTACCCCATAAAATGCCCAACTGTAATTTACCCACTTATTATTCAGAAAACAACATATTTATTTACATCAAAGACAATTCTAATATTATTTTTCATTTAAAATCCGCTTTATTAAAGTATATACAATTGGAGAGGTTTTAACATATATATTCGCCCAAGGAGCCATGACTGCAATTAACACAAAGAATCTGACACTGCCAAAGGCTTCCTGGTGCCCCATGGGTAATAATCCCTCCCTACTGTTCCACACCAGTGGCCTTTCCTCTATCCTCAGGCAACCAGTGATCTGCTTTTCTGTGATTGACTCATTTGCACTTACTAAAACTTTATGTGAATAGACTCATACTGTACATTCTTTTTTTGTCTGAGTTTTTCACTTTGAATAATGATCTTGAGATTCATTCATTCGTTGCATATACCAGCAGTTCTTTCCTCTTAATTGCTGAATATTATTCTAATGTATATAAATACCTCAATTTGTTTACTCATTTACCTGCTGGTGAATGCTTGGGCTGCTTTCAGTTTGGGGTTATTACAAATAAAGTTGCTATGAATATCCATTTTAAGATAAGTATATCTTGGGTAAATACTAGGAAAGGGATGGCTGGGTTGTAAGGCAGGTGTATGTTTAACTTTTAAGAAACTGCCAAACTGTTCTCCTGCATGGTTGGACCATTTTCCATTCCCACCAGTTTTATGAGAATTCCAGCTGTTCCACATACTTGCCAACATACAATATGGACTGTCTTTTTTATTAGAGCAATTCTAGTATACACACACACACACACATATATATAGTGATATCTCAATATGGCTTTAATGTACATGATGTTGAGCATTTTTATATGCTTATTTGCCATCCATACATTTTGATGTTTTGTCTATTAAATCCTTTGCCTATTTTTATTGCAGTACTTGTTTTCTTATTCTCGAGCATTGAGCATTTTTTATATATTCTAATCGTATCATGTATGTGTTTTGATCATATTTTTTGAAGTCTGTGGCTTATTTTTCATCCTATCAACAGTGTCCTTTGGAGATCAGAAGTTTTCAGTTTTGATGAAATCCAAGTTATCAATTTATTATTTTGTGAATGGTGCTTTTGGTGTTGCATCCAAGAAATCTTTGGTCACCATCTTTGATGTCATATCTAAGAAATCTAAGATCACAAAATTTCCTCCTAGATATTTTATATTTAGGCTTTATACTTAGGTCTATGATCCATTTTAGTTAATTTTTGTACATTCTCCCAGTTAACTCATTTACACATGAATATTAAATTGTTCCATTATCATTTGTTGAAAAGACTATTCTTTCTCCACTGAAATTATCTTGGCACCTTTGTAAAAACTCAGTCACATTTATGAGTCTATTTATGGACACTATGTTTTATTAATTTATCTGCCTATTTTTACACTATTGCTATAATGTCTTGATTTCTATAAATTTATGACAAGCCTGGAAGTCACAGTGTTTGTCTTCCAACTTTATTATTTTTTCCTGCATGTTTGAGCTATTACAGTTCTGCCTGTCAACTTCTACAAAAAGAGACATTGTATAGACACTGTAAAATAGACTATGTAAGATAGACATTTTGTGTTAAATGTCAATTTTACATTGATATGTTTACATTGACAGTTTAACATTGACATAGTAAAATGTCAATTTTGCTTGAGATTGCCTTGAGTTCATAGATCATTTGGGGGGAGAAATGACATTTTAATATTGAGTTTCTGATCCAAAAACATGGCATATCTCTCCACCTATTTTTTCTCTTCTTAATTTTCCTCAGCAATATTTTGTATTTACACTGCCAGTACAGTGCCTGGAACCCAATAAATTTTCTTATCTTTTACTGAATTGAACTAATATAAACCAATCATAAAAGAAATCATGCCCTATCTTCAACAAAAGCCTACAATGTATAATAATGCTGATAAAATCATTCCAACTACTAATACATGTTAACACTATTTACACTTTATACAACCTCATACTAGTTAGATAATCTTGGTTGCCGGAAGCCACAATCCCTAAGAAAAGTAAGGTAAAAGGGACTTGAGGACAGGAAAAACATCGGCTGTGAGAAAGGCTCCAGCCAAATGTGGCCATGCCGGAGGTGAAAGACCCATGGATCCTGTTTGACGGACCTTCCCTAACTTTGAAGGATTGCGTGCATAAGCTGGAAAATGTTCCCACTTTGAGACAATAGATGCACAACTAAATGATGGCATTTGACAGTGAAGTTATACATAGGCATAGTGATAGTGAGATTGCAGCAAAAAAGAGGTGCCCCTTAGGTTGTGTAATGATGTTTTACAGTAACAACAGGAGGCCGAGAAAAACAAGTCGACTTCTCATAAACAACAGGCCTCCTGGTGAGTCGGCCTCTCTCTCATAAACAACAGGCCTCCTGCTGAGTAGGCCTCTTTCTCATAAACAACAGGCCCCCAGTTGAGAGCTGGTGGAAAGCAACCGATTGAGACAAGAAGTAGTTTAAAATATTATAAGACTAAACAAGTAGCTTGATAAAGATAGAGGTTAGAATATTAAGAATAAAATAGTAAGATAAGAGATATATACTAGTATTAGGAATAGTTAAGAAGATATAGGAATATAAGGATAGAAATAAGATTGATATAAATAAGCATAAGCATATAGTAAGTAAGTTAAGTAAGATATAGATAAGGTTTAGCTTTATAAGATAAGGATATTATGGCAATAGTAATAATAATAATAATAGTAAATAGACATAGTAATAGCTATAGGAAAGTCAGGAAGAAAAACAAGAGGTTCACAAATGAAGAAAAACACCACCTGCAGTTGAAATAGTTAAAGGTCAACTGTCTGGAAAAAGAGATACATAGGCGTCTGGCAGACAGCATGAGATACATTTTATGGGTGCAGAAAACTATATAAGCATGTGAAAATTCATTAAAAATTGGCAGAGTCTTGAGCTCTCCCCAGGAAGAAGATTCCTGTCGTTTTTGTCTTTTCTTTTTCGCTGCTTCCCGATTCCACCCGCATCAGACCCTGTTCACCACAGCTGGACTCCAGCACTTGGTACATTCTCAAATTGAGATTCTTTTGATATTTGGTATCATTGTTAAGTAGGGTTACAATTTTAATTCCCCTTTGATCTTGTTCCATTTCCCATCTTCTATTTTCCTGGAGGGGCAGGAATAGAATTAGCATTCCTTGATATAAATCTCATTAATTCTACATTTTTGTATTCTGACAAACAAAATTCATATTCTCATCCATTCCTTTTTCGCTCTCTCACACAGTTCCTACTTCATGAAAAATTCAGTAACTGTTTATTATTGGACTATACTACTTATTTGATTCACGAAGTAAAACTTAAGTCATTGCTTATCATACTACTTTTCACTAGCAGAGAATAAAGGAAATGGAAAAAAATTTGTATCGGAAAAAATGTTTAAATTTAGCATAAAAACCTTAAGCTGTGAACTCTTATATGGAAATCAGAAGAATATGGGGTGGTTGTATGCCTCTCATGACCTGCTGACTGGGAGGGTTAAAGTTAGGATTAGGGTATAGAGATAGACCTGAAGAACAGATCATCTAAAATATTTAGTTTTATATGCTGCATTGCAATTTTTTTTTTTTAAATTGGAGTCTCACTCTGTCGCCCAGACTGGAGTGCAGTGGCCGCTACCGGCCACCGCAGCCTCGACCTGCTGGGCTCCAGCGATCCTTCCGCCTCAGCCTTCCAAGTAGCTGGAACTACAGGCACGTGCTACCACGCCCGGCTAGTTTTTGATTTATTGTAGAGATGAGGTCTCGCCAAGTTGCCCAGGCGGGTCTCGAACCCGCAGGCTCAGGCAATCCACTCACCTCAGCCTCCCAAAGCACGGGATTACAGGCTGAGCCACCGAGCCCAGCTGCTGCAGTGCATTTTAACCAAGAAATAGACCATAGTACATATTAACAAAGGTTTTATCATAGAAAACAGAAATAAGCAGACAAAAATAGCCTATGAAATAGTCAAAGTTTATTTATTTTAAGCTTAACTATTAAATGAAAATGAATGTAATCTATAGAGTTTATTATATCTTTCTGTTATTTAATTTTAAAGAATTTACTCTTAAATGTTATTGTTTTCTTTCAACTAGTTTTAGCTGTCCTACTGAAGAGTACTTTTTAGAATATTAAATATTGGGCCAACAACATGAGTACCATCTTGTTTCAGAAGAATCTACTCCTAGCTGGTACTGGAAAACCTTACTCTCATCTAAAGATAGTGATAATATATTACAGGAAAGAAAGATGCCTTCAACTAATTGTTTAAAGTATTTGACAGTGGATATAGTTAATTTTAAAATGACAACATTGTCTATGATCCAAAGTGGCTTCTATTTTATATAGCAAATCATTTTTACTTCTTATCAATGTCTACGAGATTCTAAAACCATGTCAGCCTCAATGCTTAGTTATTGGCCCAACAGTGGTCAAGATGGGTACATCATACTAAGTGAACTATCACAGAAACAAAGAACTGAATACCACATGTTCTCACTTATATCTGGGCCCTGATCACTGGTCACACAGGAACAAGGGTGGGACCAGTAGATGCTGGTCACTGCTAAGAGAGGAAGGAGGGAGAAAGCCATGTAGAATCACACTGGGTTACCTGCGCACTGTTTGGTAGAGTGAGGGTCAGCTAGAAGCCCCAACTGCACCTGCATGAAGCCTGTTTATGCAGTAAATCCTCACTTGCACCCCACAACTCTAAAGTTAAAAAAGATAGATATTTATCAACTAATCAATCAACTCAAGAAGGAAGAAAAAGTAATTTAATATTTTATTTAGTCTGAAATGAGTAAGTAAATTATAGTTTTACATGTAGAAAAAACTAATACTACAAGAAAAGGATTGGCAGTAGCAAGATACTGCCGGGGTGGGTGGTGAGGTAGACACAACACCAGTAAGGGCACCTGATCTCAAACCAGGCAAAGTGGGTGCCGGAGTCCAGCTCCAGGAGAAAGTCAGGGCTTGAGATGGGGGAATCGGGAAGTGGCGAAAAAGAAAAGGAAAAAACGACAGGAATCCTCTTCCTGGGGAGAGCTCAAGACTCTGTCAATTTTTATTTAATTTCCACAAGCTTATATTTTTCTACCCAGCCCTGCACGCACAAAATGTATCTTATGTTGCTAATCAAACGCCCACATACATCCTTTTTGCTCTCACAATAAAGTTGACCTTTGACAATTTCAACCAGAGATGGTGTTTTTCTTCAATTAAACATTTGTAAACATCCTGGTTTTCTTCCTAACTTTCTTATAACTATTTAATATTATAGGCCTATAATACTCTTACCCTACTAAACCTTAACTCTAAGTCTTATTTAATTTACTTACTACTATATTTATTTCTATTAATCTTATTTCTATCCTTATATCCCTATACTTTCTTAACTATCACTAATATTATTATATATCTCTTATCTTACTATTTTATCTTATCTTACTATTTTGTTATTAATATTCTAACTTCTATCTTTATCAAACTACTTATTTAACCCTATAATATCTTAACCTATTTTTTATCTCAAACGGTTGTTTTCCACCAGCTCTCAGCCGGGGTCTGTTGTTTATGAGGAAGTGGTCGACTTGTTTTTCTCGACCTCCTGATGCTATGGAAAAACATCCTTACACACCCCAAGGGGCAGCTTTTTGCTGCAATCTCACCTTCATTATGCCTATGTATAATTTTTGCTGTCAAATGCCATCATCCATCTGCGCATCTACTATCTCAATTAAAGAGGGCACATTCTCAAGCCTATGCACGCAATCCTTCAAAGTTAGGGAAGGTCCGTCAACAGGATCCATGGGGCTTTGCCTCCGTCATGGCCGCATTTTACTGGGGTCTTGCTCCCAGCCGGCATTTTTTCTGTTTTCAGGTCCCTTTTACCTTACTCTTCCTAAGGATTGCGGCTCCCGGCAGAAAGTATCAACAAGAAAAAAAACTGTTTCTTTGAAAGGATGAATTAGGTTAACAGATCACTGGCCAGATTGGCTGAGAGAGAGAGAGAGAGAGAGAGAGAGACAAAATAAACACATGTAGAACCACAAAAGTTGAAGTCATAATTGACCCTGAGGAAATGCAAACGGTTATCACAGATTACTATGAATACCCGTATGCAAATAGACTAGGAAACCTAGAGGAAATAGAGGACTTTCTTATAACGTACAACCTCCTGAGGTTGAAACAAAAAGAAATTGAAACTCTAAAGAGATCAGTGACAATCCAGGCAATGGACTCAGTCAAAGAAATATTCCCCATCCAAAAAGCCAGGGGCCAGATAGCTTCCCAGCTGAATTCGATGACACATCCTAAGAGGAGCTGATGCCAATCTTCTTGAAAGTTTTCCAGGCAATCGAGAATGATGGAACTCACCCCAACTCATTTTATGAAGCTAAAATTGTGCAGATACACAAACTAGGCCAAGACCCAACAAGAAAGCATATTTCAGGTCAATCTTGTTGATGAACATAGATGCAAACACTCTCAACAAGATTCTAGCAAATCGGAACCAACAACACATCTCAAGGATCATCCACCATGACCAGGTTGTTTCATTCCTGGAATGTAGGGCGGTTCACCATTCACAGCACCATCAGTGTAATCCACAGCCCATTAACAGAAGTACAACCAAGAACCATATGATTATATTGTTAAACACAGAAAAGGCATTTGAAAAAATCCAGCATCTATTCTTGATGAAAAACTTGTGAACACATGGAAGGAGTATTCCTCAAAACAGTAAGAATCCACAGCCAACATTTTGCTCAGTGGTCAGAAGTTGGAATCATTCCCCTTAAGAATGGGAACAAGATAAGGATGTGTCCTCTCTCGCCACCTGTTCAACATAGTGCCAGGAGACCTAGCCAGAGCAATCAGGCAAGAGAAGGAAATCAGGGATATCCAAATAGGCAAAGAGGAAGTGAAGATATTCATCTTTGTGGATAACTGCATCCAGTTGCTTGAGAGACTGACACTAGGGTGTGCCAGGATGCGAGGGCCATGGTGGGGAGCTGCCTGGACCTGGATGTGACCGCCTCTGAGTCCCCTAATCCCCAGGTGAATACATTGTCCCGTACCAGAACCAGAGGGCGGTGCTTGCTCCCTCTGCAGATCTCTATGAGGCGGGCCTTGCGGACAATGGCGAGCCTGCACAAGGAGAGGCGGGAGGATCATGCTGCTGCAACATGGACCCACAACTCCCAGGAGCACCCAAGCTTGGGCATCAATCCAGGCATCCCATGTTTCTAGCGGACTGACAAGAGTGGCGTGGCAATTTTGGTCATCTAGAGTTCAGAGAAATGGGAGCGGAGGCTCTACCCCCACCCTGTTTCTTCTTCTCCCACCCTGCCACAGCCACCTTTCCCTGACACTCCTTCCCTGCCATTCCTCCCCTCTCACCGCTTTATCTTTAGAGTAGCAAGACAAGACTCCTGTCTGACAGGGAGACCAACCAGTGCAGACCCTTTACCATCCCGATCAGGGCTTAATATTCATTTCTGGGCTTGCTTACTTTCAGTAAAACAAAGAGTCAGAGCCTCACAAATCTAGCTGTTTGGAGGCTGCCCTCAGGAGAAACAGAAACTCCAGGGTGGTCTGCTCATCCCAGCAAGCAGGTTTTCCTTCAGATGGCTCCCTCCTCTTACTCAGAGACACTTGGGGCAGGAGAGTGGGTTGGAATTTTCTCCCCAAGTGGACAGTTGGGCTCACTGTCAGACAGGCAAAAGCACCAGCTACTGGGCTGGGTTCCCCTCCACCCATGTACCTGTTGTAAATGTGTAACCTTTTGTATGTTCTGGAGCTGGCAATTTTCCGGATCTTGTATGTTTGGAGCTGGCAAATGAGAAGATTCTAACATTTGGGGCTGGGAAACTGATTTATTGATAGCCCAGGGCAGAGGAAGAAGGTGGAGAAGGGGTAGTGGCAGCCTGGTGACATGGCTCCAGTTTATTTTGCTTTTATTTTGAAATAAAATAAATGGATTTATCCATACTGCTCAGCCTTGTGCCCACTTCCACCAGTGTCCTGGGTCTCACCACTGAATGGAGAAACTGGTGCCAGCAGAGGGCAGGCTTCTAGATTGTTCAGAGCCCCAGAGTGTCAAAGCATGTCTGACAGGGCAGTTAGGGACTTCCCAGACCTGTCACTTGTGTACTGCTTTTTGTTGCCTGGGGGATTCCAAAGGACCTGCCAGAGGGCCGTGCTGTGGGGGTCATGCTATCTTGATGGCCTCCATGGGAGGGAATGCAGGGTACCAGTACCCAAGAGAGCCCACTCCCAACCCAGATGTCTTCTGCTCCATCTCCCTATCCCCTTCGTCTGTCTGTCTCTCCTGAGTGTTGGATCCAGCCAGCATCCACCCCCAGGGTTGAACAAGAGTCTCTCCCCTTTAGTGGCCTGAGCAAGATTCACAGGATGAGTGTGAGTTTCACAGCCCAAGGGCTGTCCAAGAGGAATTTGGCCTTCCCACCACTCCTGACATCGCCCTAGCAAGGGCAAGGCCTCTCCCTACCCTCCCCCCACTGCTGATTCCACAAGAACACAACCAAGAGACACATGTTTCCTGTCATCCAGAAGTGGGTTGTATTCTTAGCCAAGAGGCAGCAAGACCAGTAGCACCAGCCCACACAGCTGCCTGTGCAGCACACCTATGCTTCGAGGGTGAGGGTAGGAGAGAACTCAGGGGCCTGGCTGTACACAGGCCAGACATGACAGGGAGGCTCACTGGAGGTGGCACATTTTGAAGGGAGGATGTCAGGGGAACAGCCTGCTCTTTTAGCTGGGCCACAAGATTACACAAGGAAAGCACAGTGTTTGATCTCAGCACTAGACACAGTTTTTCAGCTGTGTGTGTGTGTGTGTATGTGTTTGTGAGTATTTTTAGATATAGAAGATGGCAGGGGTAATTCCACAGAGGGGCATGAGTTTTCACCAACA
>CAUYQG010152963.1:0-39051 GCA_963574415.1 Tarsius wallacei
CGCCTGTAGTTCCAGCTACTTGGAAGGCTGAGGCGGAAGGATCGCCGGAGCCCAGCAGGTCGAGGCTGCGGTGGCCGGGAGCGGCCACTACACTCCAGTCTGGGTGACAGAGTGAGACTCCAACTCAAAAAAAAAAAAAAATGAAAAAGAAAAAAATTACTAAATAAATTTGTACACGATGCTTTGTTCCCTTTCTTCAAAATATAATTATGATAATTATTGTTTTATTTCTCAATAAGGCAATCTGATGATTTAATAGATGACATAGATGGATGATGTCTTTAGTTATAAATGCTGTAGTTGCTATTACTAGTTACTATTAATACTAGAACATGGAATAACTAACATTTTCTTACTTGTGAATACTATACAATATATCTCAAGCCACCAGTACCCTCCTACTCTCCATTGTTATATTTATTAATGCAGCTGTTCTTTTTTAAAATGTTTATTTTAAAGATGTGGGTTACAATTCAGGGTTAGGTATACAAATGACCATTGCACAGGTAAAGTTTGGGCCTCACTTGGTCCCCACTTTACCTGGTTTGAGATCAGGTACACTTATTGATGAAGTGTGCCCCCTTCCCTCCCCTGGGAGTTTCCCACCATTGCCAATCCCTTTCTTACAGTATTACGATAATTGTTCAGGGTCCGCTTATGAGTGAGAACATGCAGTACTCAGTTCTTTGTTTCTGTGCTAGTTCACTGAGTATTATAGACTAAGTCCATCCAAGTTGCTGCGAAGTTCTTAATTTTGTCCTTCTTTATGGCTGCATAATATTCCATCGTGTATAGGCACCACATTTTTTTTTATCTAGTCCTCTTTTGATGGGTAGCACAGTTGGTTCCATGTTTTTGCTATTGTGAATAGTGCTGCCATAAGCATGCGTGTGCAGGTATCTTTTTCATAGAGTGATTTGAGTTCCTCTGGGTATATTACCAGAAGGGGGATTTCTTGGTCACGTGGAAGATCGATTTTTAGATCTTTTAGGAATCGCCACACTGTTTTTCATAGATGTTATACTAGTTTACACTCCTACCAACAGTGTAGAAGTATTCCTTTTCCCACATCCTCTCCAGCATCTGTTGTTTTTTGAGTTATTGATGATGGCCATCCTGACTAGAGTTGGGTGGTATCTCAGTGTGGTTTTAATTTGTAATACTGCTGTCCTTAATCATTCTGTCGTGGGCCTATTTGAGAATCCGACTGAATCTAATTTAATCTCTTGGATCCTATACCCAGAAAAATACATGCATGACTCAATTCCGTAGAAAATTTGTGGGTGCATGAGGCTTCCTGAAGCCCAACCAAACTCCAGTTTAGAAGTTCTTATAATTGAGCTTAGAAGAGAGCTATATATGTATTGTCTTACAGTTATCAATTGTAAAGTTTCCTGTCCACAATCATACATTTGTTACATTAGGCCTACTGAATTACTCATTCCTTTTCTGAAGACAATTGTTTAATTCTGATATTGTCATTGTTAGTAGTGGTGGTGGTGTGTATGTCTGTGTGTGTGTGTGTGTGTGTGTGTATGTGTGTGTATGTGTGTGTTCCCACCAGTATGCACATATTAAAACCTATGGAAGAACAGTGGAGAGACCTTTGTTTGTCACTCTGCAACTATCAAACTTCAGGCAAATAATTGAATTTCTCTCTGATTCATTTTCCTTGTCTTTAAAAAGAATAAAACAGCAAATACCTAAGAGTACTGCTATGAGAATTAAACAAGAAGATGTAGGTAAGGTCTTTTTAGTACTGTCTGTCTAACATAGCTATCAATAAATAATAACCAGTATTATTATTCTTGCTTAAATACCATCCTTCTTTTATCTGATGTTCTCATCTACTTCTTATTGTTACCCTTAAACTAGTCTAATAGATTAACATACTTAAAAAATCATCGAGTGCTTCCATATTATAATGTACATTGGCCTTTCAGTGTACCTATTTTTCTATGACTTTTCTAAAAATGGAACTAATTTAAAATTTATTGTGCTTCATACGGAATGAAAGATTAAATCACTGTTGAATTACATGCAGAAATTAACCCAATTATTCTTCAAAACGGCAATATACTTGTTGCATAATATCAGTACCATCAAGCAAGAGTGAAAATTACATTACCCTAAATATACACCAGATGGCTCTAGGGTGACACGGTTATTAAAAAATATAAAAGCTTGGTTGTTTATAGTTTTCCTGAGGGCAGAGTCTGAGTCTAATCTGTGTCTGTAATATAACCACAGCAGCCAGTAGAAAGACACAGGAGCAAAATAGATTTTAATTTATGGTTATAGCAACATTTGCCATTCTTTTCAGAAGAGTAGTCTCTGCTGATCTGTCTAAAAAGAGTTGAAGATTTCAATATAGACAAAAAAAGGGTGAGTTTTTTTTAAATTTCTACGCTGGGGGCTAATTGATTACAAAGGACAAGAAAAAAATGAAATTTTGCACACAGTCACTCGATTTAAAAACTTAGAGTGGTAAATTGTGTTGCTCCTCAAAATGTGATCCAAGTAAACACTTTAGATTCCTTTGCTTTTTGTTTTCTCTTTAACTGGGGGGGGGGGGGGAGGTTATGTTTCTATTTTGTACCAGGCACTGTTCTAAGTCCTGGAGACGTTCAATGGAGAGCATGTGGACGTCTCCGGTTTCCCAGGTCCACCCTGACTTCTCAACTGGGGCATCCAGGGACTACCCAAGTAATATTTTGACCCATTTTCCTCATCCTCATAATTCCAATTCTAAACCCAGTTCTTGTATTAATCTCTAGTGTCTTTGGTTGGATGGTACTCTAGACCTGGACTGCCCAATACAGTAGCCATATGGCACATGTGGCTATGAAGCACTGAAACACGGCTAGTTCAAATTGAGATGTGCTGTGCTAAATAACTTACTATGACAAAAAGAATATAAAGAATATAAAGTATCCTATTCATACTTCTTATATTGATTGATAGTCAAAATTATATTTTTGACCATTCATTTCACCTGTTACTATTTTTTATAAATACATCTATTAGGACATGTTAGGTTACATATGTGGCTTATATTATATTTCCATTGGACAGTGCTGCTGTAGACTCACTTTACAATGTTTTAGATTTCAGCTTTCCATGTGACTTAATACTCTTTGCTTCCCTGATATGCTAGGGCAGAAATTCCATAGTCTAACCCCTTCCACACATCAGTTCAACGGATCTCAACTTTTTACTTTTATCTTGATGGTCTTTGCCAGGTAGAAGCTCCATTTCATATCTTCTAAATGTAATGCGGGTAAAAGCAATACACGGAATTATTTTATGATGGTTGTCTGGGACAGTTCAATCCAATGCCATTATACATTTAACTACAAGATACGCTACATAGATCGCAAAGAAGCATGGTTGGGTATAAGAAGTTCCTGACCGTAATGATGTCACAGTAGGGTAGAACCCTAGACAAGTGAGTTAAACTTTAAGAGAGAGGGGAGAATATGACTCATCAGAAGGGAGTAGACAAGATACATGGGTAACGTGGGTCTTGCACAGTATCCCATTTGTCAGCACTGTTTCTTTGTATCAGAAAATTAGAATGTACCATAGGGATTCAGAAGTGAGAGAATGCCCAATAGGTGGGAGAAATTGGGAAAAGACTCAATAAATAAATAATAATGAGCTCATGCTTGAAGACTGAAATGGAAGAGTGAGTGAGAGCCTCTGAGTCTCATCAGTGTTGGAGGCAGCTATAAATTGGAATATGAAAGCAGTTTTCTATTTTTCATTAAGCAAAAGTGTTAGGACCCTTAATTAGGGTAGTAGCAGTTGGCTGAAGAGGAAAAACACAAAATCATGCCAGAGATTGAACGTATACCTTTGGCATTTCATTGAAGAAGAGCATACGATTGCACTAAGTATTCATTCCTACTTGGATAACGTTTGTGCCGCTGATAGAACCGGAAAAGCTCAGGAAGAGCCTGGTCTTCCCTGGAAAGATGAGTTCGATTTCAGGTGTGCTGCATATGAAGCAACAGTGGATAATTTAGGAAGAGAATTCCAGGAGGCCTTGGGATGTACAATCCTGGGGCTGTAGATGAGGATGGACCTGGAGGTCTTGACTGGAAAATCTTCCACCCAGATGTCATTGTTGAAGACATGAGCTTAGTCTTAGAAGGAAGAAGCAAAAAGTCATAAGGGAAGATTTTTGGAGCATACCTATATTTGTGTGGCAAGATGAGAGGAGGATCTAATGAAGGTACGATTGCAGAGGCCCAAAGAGAACAACGCTAGCAGAGTGTTTAAGAGGCTGAGAAAGGAGAGAGTTTTTAGAATAAAGAGGCACTTTGGTTCAAAAAACAGGGTTAGTAGAACTGATAAAATGTAATAAAATGTGTTCATTGGGGGCATCACTGGTAATCTTTGAGAAAGTCTTCAGACTTAGATGGTGGGAATGGATGCATGTCTGCAATGGAGGGAGATGATTATTAGGTGCATATAAGCTGAGCATAGGAAGGGATAATAGAAAAAGGAACTGTATTTTGAAGAAATGACAAGAGAGAAGGAGTGTAGAAATCCATTTTTCTAGCACCATTTATTGAAGAGATGATCCTTTTCCCATTGTATCCTTCTTGGTGCTCTTGTCAAAATTTAGTTGACCATATTAAGTACAGATTTACTTCTGGATGCTCTATTCTGTTCCACTGATCAATATGTCTGTTTTTATGCTAGTATTATACTGCGTTGATTACTTTTAAATATAATTATAAGCAATTATACTACTTTTAAATATAATTTTAAATTGGAAAGCGTGATGCATCAACTTTTTTTTTTCTCTCAGAATTGATTTGGCTATTCAGGATCTTGAAGGGTTCCCTGCAAAGTTGAGAATTGTTTTATTTCTGGGAAGAATGCCACTGGGATTTTCATATGAATTGCGTTGAATCTTTAAAATGTTTTAGGGAATATGAACATTTTAACAATATTAATTCTTCCAATCCATAAACATGGGCTATCTTTCCACTTATTTGTGTCTTCTTTAATTTCTTTCATCAAAGTTTTATAGATTCAGTGCAAAGATCTTTTACAATCTTGATTAGATTTATTCCCAGGTATTTTATTTTATTTTTTATGCTATGATAAATGGGGTTGTTTTCTTGATTTCTTTTTTAGTTAGGCTATTGTTTGGGTATACAAATGCTACTGATTTTTGTATGTTGATTTTGTATCTTGCAACTTTACTGAATTTCTTTGATAGTTCTAAAAGGGTTTTTTTTTGTTTTGTTTTGTTTTGTTTTTGCAACTCTTTGGGACTTTTTACATACAGGATCATGTAATCCGCAAATAGAGATAATTTTACCTCTTTCTTTCGGATTTAGATGTCTTATATTTATTTTTCTTGTCTGATTGTTCTTGCTAGTACTTCTAATGCTATGTTGAATAGAGTGGCAAGAAGTGGCATCCCTGCCTTGCACCTGATGTTAGTGAAAAAACTTTCAGTTTGTCTCCATTGATTATAATGTTAGCTATAAATTTCTCATAAGCGGCCTTTATTTTGTTGAGGAGTTTTCCTTCTACACCCAAAATGTTGACAGTTTTTATCAAGAGAATGTTGGGTGGCGTCATATGCTTTTTCCCACATCAATTGAAATGTTTATGTGGTTTTTAACTTCCATTCTGTTAATGAGATGTATCACATTGATTTATTTGTGTATGTTAAACCAGCCTTGCATGCCAGGGATGACTCTCTCTTGGTCATGATGTATAAACTTATTGATGACCTTGCTTTGATAATATTTTTGGATTCATGTACATCAGAGATATTGGTCAGTAGTTTGCTTTTCTGGAGTTGTCTTTATCTGGCTTAGGTACCAAGTTGATGCTGACTTCATAAAACATATTGGAAAGCATTCCCTCTAGCTCTATTTTTAAAAAGAGTTTAAGAAGTATTGGCATTAATTATTCTTTGAGTGTTTGGTATAATTCAGCTGTGAAACTATCTGGCCCTGGGCTTTTTGTTATTGTTGTAAAGTTTTTAGTGACTTTTTAAATCTCTTTATTTGTCATCGATATATTTAGGCTTTCTATTTCTTCCTGACTTGAGCTCAGTAGGCTGCATTTTTCTGGAGAATGTATCAATTTATTCTAGGTTATACATTTTGGGGGGCATATAATTGCTCATAATAGTCCCTTATGAACTTTTGGAAAAATTTAAGGTATCTGTTGTCATTTCTTAACTTTCATTGTTGATTTTATTTATTTGAATATTCTCTCCTTTTTTCTTATACTAGCTAAGGGGTTGTCAATTTTGTTTATAGTCATCCCATAACATCATGTTGCAAACCTTAAATATAGATCATAAAATTTATTTTAAAAAAAGAGAGAATAAATGCATTTTTGGCTTTTGGGGGGGTTACTGAAGACTTAAGAAGGGCATATTAATAGAAAGAAAAGAAGCCTCTACTGCAAAAGGAAAGATTAATGATAAACTTGGACAAGGTATAATTGATGGAGCAAGACTAGGAAACTTAAGACAAATGTGATCAAGGACACAGGTGGGTAAAATTAAGAGAAGCCACAAGAGGAAACTACTGAGGCAGAAGTGAAGAGAGGAGGAATAAAGCTGCAGTAATATTTAGCAACTCAGAGAAGGCAAATAATTAGCAGTTGGGGATCCCAGATTCTAGTCCAGGCCAGTCTGGTTCCAAAGCCCAGGTTCAAGGCCATTACTCTAAGTTCTTAAGGTTTTGGACGGTATCCTCTGCCACAGTACCTGGCTGACAGAGAGTTGGATAAAGGTTTGTGGAATGAATGAATGAATAAATGAGCAAATCAATGTGAATATCAATTATTAGTGCATGATACTTTAGATGTAGGAGCTGTAAGAAAATGGGCAAAAAAATATATTGACCAATGGACATATCACTCTCCTCTAATGATCTCTCATTGGGGTAACATAAACCTCAGCCCATTCAGTGGGGCTCAAGGCTCCAGGCCAATTCAAACCATTCAGTTCGAAGGCCTGACTAGGCGTGTGTTCTATGGTCAGAGCCCCTGGCAACTGAGTCAAGAGATTATATGGCAAATATAGGCATGTATGACCTAGGATCTGAAACAGGAGGAAAGCAGACTGTTTTATTGAACTTTTGAAGAATGCACTGATATTGAAGTATTGCCTATAATATTAAATAACCACTTAATCAAAGTGAAGAAAGGTTCAGTGTTCTTTTTTTTTTTTGAGTCGGAGTCTCACTCTGCCACCCAGGCTGGGGTGCAGTGGCACAATTATGGCCACTGCAGCCTCGATCCACTGGGATCAGGCAATCCTTCTGCCTCAACCTCTCAAGTAGCTGGGACTACAGGTGCACCCCACCACACCCGGCAAAATTTTGTATTTATTGTAGAGACGAGGTCTTGCCATGCTGCCCAGGCTGGTCTCGAACCTCTGGATTCAGGCAATCCTCTCGCCTCAGCCTCCCAAAGTGCTGGGATCACAGGTGTGAGCAATTGCACCAGGCTTGTTCTTTCAACATGTCTAGTGGTCTAGCCTTCACCACTTTATTTACTTTTCCACCTCATTTTAATATCAATAACTACCCATGTTTTTGTGTCAACAAAGCTGTTACCCAGCTCTAAAAGGGATGAGTGGTGAAAATGCAAACTTACAGCTGAAAAAGCGTTTTAAACATTGCTCAATGAAAACACTATTAGAATAAAGACTTCGCTTCAATTTCCCACCAAACATCCTATTTACAAAAGGATTGCAAAAAAAAAATTCTTTTCATTTACAGTAGAAACAACCAAATTCATTCACTGTGAAATATTACTTAGTAGTTACCTCTTCACGTATAAGGGAAGCTATTTGCAACTTTTAGGTTGTTGTTTGGTTTGTTTGTTTGGTTGGTTGGTTGGTTTTTATAAAGCAGGATTTATTGAGGGGACAGAAAAGCTCCCACAGTGGAGGGGACCCGAGAGGCTTCCCTGAAACTACTTGCGATGTTTTTACAGGGAAAAACAGACAAGTTCACATCGTGCTTATTCTGATCCTCTGCTATTCACTCTGAATTTGCTCTCATGGCATCTTTGTCTCTTTTGAGATGCTTCCTTTCTGCACCATCTGCAATCTCAATCTTACCTTGCACAAGAAAGTGAATTAGAAAAATCACTAACAGCTTTCTGTAAATTAGTTTAATAATGCCCAGGAGTATTGTCACTTTTTGTTTGAGTTAGATTCTCACTCTGTCACCCAGGCTGGAGTGCAGTGGCACAATCATGGCTCTCTGCAGCCTCAACCTCCTGAGCTCATGCAATCCTCCTGCCTCAGCCTCCTGAGTAGCTGGGACTACAGATGCCACCACCACACTACCATTTTTGGGGGCGGGTAGAGATGAGCTCTCACTATGTTGCCCAGGCTGGTCTTGAACTCCTGGCCTCAAGCAATCCTCACGCCTTGGTCTCCCAAGTGTGGGATTACAGGAATGAGTCACCACACAGGGCCTTGTTGTGTTTTTTACGTGAGCCAAAAGGACACAGATTCTGAGAAGGACTCTATAATCTAATAGCTCTTATTCTTAAGTTGAAGAGATAATTAAACAGAAAGGTCATTTCTGGTCCTCTCAAAATCTAACTCTTGGCCTTATCACCTAAGCTATTAGGACTTATGATGACCTTAGCCAATGTGACTATAACTGCCTGACTCCTCTAGAGAACACACTCTACACACACAAAAAATGTAAAAGCAAAACCTATCACTATTACCAATTTATGACCAATACCTTCTAAATCAAAATCAATCAAAGTATTCCTCTATGTTTCCATCCTGTTAGAATGCTGATGTTTATGCCTATCTGAATTTCTCTCTACTGGGAATTTAAGAGGTCCATTGGGTTAAAGTTTCAGCGAGTTAAAAACAAACAAACCAATGAGAGAAAAAAAAGTGTTCCTTTATCATGTTATACAACTTGACTGCTTCTGACACAAACATGTTATCAGGAATGTTTTCCATTACTTGAAGGATCACAGATTCTCTCCAAATACTAGCTTCTCAATGGAAATTTCTAGTCCTGGCAATCTCAAAACAATTGGAATTGAAGAACATTATGCTAAGTGAAATAAGCCAGACACAGAAAGACATATCGCATGTTCTCACTTATAAACAATCTAAATAATCTGAATCTAAAACAATCAAACTCATAGAAGCAGAGAGTAGAATGGTGGTTACAGAGGCGGAAGGGTGGGAGGAATGGGAAGATGACGGACAAAAGATACAAAATCTCAGAAAAAAATATTTTAAAAAATTCTATTGCTCAGCATGGTGAATAAAGTTTTGTTTGTTTGCTTGTTTTGAGTCGGAATCTCACCCTGTCATTCAGGCTGGAATGCTGTAGCATGCTTATGGCCACCACAGCCTTGACCTGCTGGACTTGGGTTATCTTTCTGTCTCAGCCTTCCAAGTAGCTGGAACTACAGGCATGCACCACCACACCCGACTAAATTGTTTTTTATTTATTGTAGAGAAGAGATCTCACCAAATTGCCCAGGCTGGTCTCGAACTTCTGGGCTCAGGCAATCCTCTCACCTCTGCCTCCCAAGATGCTGAGATTATAGGCATGAGCCACCACTCCCGTCTGTGAATATAGTTAAAAATAGATTATAGCCATGCCTCATTTTATTGTGCTTAGCTTTACTGAGCTTCACAGGTAATGCTTTTCTTTTTTCTTTCTTTCTTTTCTTTCTTTTTTTTTTTTGCTGACTAATCCCTGCCTTGAGCAAGCTTATCCACCTCATTTTTTCCAACAGCAAGTGCTCACTTCGTGTCTCTGCGTCTCATTTTGGTAGTGCTCACAATATTTCAAACTTTTGCATTATTGTTATACCTGTTACAGTGATCTGTGATCAGCGAGTGATCTCTGATGTTACTATGGTAACTGTTTTGGGGTGCCATGAATGGCACCCATGTAAGCCAATAAACTTAATCAAAAAGTATTCTGTGTGTTCTGACCACTTCACCAACCAGCCATTCTCTTTTCCTGTTCCCAGCCCCGCTCTTTCCTGAGGCACAACAATATTGAAATCAGACCAGTTAATAATTCTACAATGGCCTCTAAATGTTTAAGTGAAAGGAAGACTCATGTCTCTCACTTGAAACCAAAAGCCAGAATTATTAAGCTTAGTGAGGAAGGCACGTCAAAAGTCCAGATAGTAGAACTAGCCAGGCCTCTTGAGCTAAACAGTAAGTGAATGCAAGGTGTGAATGGAAAGGAAATGTTCCTGAAAGAAATGAGAAGAGCTATTCTATTGAGCACATGGATGACAAGAAAGAAAAACAGCCTTGCCGGGTGAATGGCCTATGCCTGTAATCCCAACACTTTGGAAGGCCGAGGCAAGAGGATTGCCTGAGCCCAGGGATTCGAGACCAGCCTGGGCAAAATGGCAAGACCTCGTCTCTACAATAAATCAAAAAATTAGCCAGGTGTGGTGGCACACGCCTGAAGTTCCAGCTATTTGGAAGGCTGAGTCAGAAGGATCGCCTGAGCCCAGCAGGTGGAGGCTGCAGCAGCCATGAACGTGCCACTGCACTCCAACCTGGGTGACAGAGTGAGACTCCAACTCAAAAAGAAAAACTGCTGATATGGAGAAAGTTTCAGTCCTCTGGATGGAAGATCAAACCAGCCACAACATTCCCGTAAACCAAAGCCTAATCCAGAGCCAGGCCCAAACTCTCTTCACTCCTCAAAAGGCGGAGTGAGGTGAGGAACCTGCAGGGAAAATGTAAAGTTAGCAGAGGTTGGTTCATGAGGTGACACAAAAGTACTAGATGAAGCAGCACATGCTGATGGAGAATGCATCAGATTATCCAGAAAATCCAGCTAAGGTCACCGGGGAAGGTGGCTGCAATGAAGAACAGACTTTCAACGTAAATGATAATGTAGCCTTCTGTTGGAAGAAGAGGCCATCTAGGACTTTCATAGCAGAGAGAAGTCAATGCTTGGCTTCAAAGCTTCAACGGACAGGCTGACTCTCCTGTTAGGGAATAATGAAGCTGATTTTTTTTAAAAAAGAAAGCAGGATTTATTGAGAGGACAGAAAAGCCCACAGTGCATGGGGTCCTGAGTGGGTTGCCCATGAAGCTGATTTTAAGAGGAAGCCCATCCTCATCGACGTTTCTAAAACTCCTCGGGCCCTTAAGAATTATGCTGAATCTACTCTGCCTATGCTGCATAAACAGAACAACAAAATCTGGAAGATAGCACATCCGTTTACAGCATGTTAAGCCTGCTGTGGAGACCTACTATTCGGGAAAAAAGATTCCTTTCAAAATAAGACTGCTTTTCATGATGGGTGATTTACACGACCTGCCTAATCCATGCTGAGTGTTCATCAGTTTTTGACCAAAAACGACATGAGCCCTGTGCCCACCCTCCCTATTACTCCGATATTGCCCTGAGCAATTTTTTGTTGTTCTCCAGATGAGAAACAAAAACAAAAACAATAAACAAAATAAGACTGCTCACTGACATTGGGTGACCCAAGAGCTCTGATAGTGATGTACAAAGAGATTGATGCTGTTTTCCTGCCTGCGAATACCACATCCATTCTGCAGCCCATGGATCAAGGAGTAATTTCAACTTCTAGCTTTGTTATTTAAGAACTATGTTTTGTAAGGCTATAGCTGCCACAGACAGTGATTCCTGCAACAGGTCTGGGCAAAGTACATGGAAAGTCTTCTGGAAAGGAGTCACCACTCTAAATGCCATTAAGAACATTCATGATTCGTGGAAGGAGGTCTGAATATCAATACTAACAGGGGACTGGATGAAATGAATTCCAACCCTCATGAATGATTTTGATGGTTCAAGACTTCAGTAGGGGAAGTCACTGCAGATGCTGTGGAAAAATCAAGAGAACTAGAATTAGACGTGGATCCTGAAGATATAATTGAATTGCTGTAATCTCACGATAAAACTTGAACGAATGAGGAGTTACCTCTTATGTAAGTAAGGAAAGTGGTTTCTTGAAATAGAACCTATTCCTGGTGAAGATGCTGCGAAACTGTTGAAGTGACAACAAAGGATGTGTAATATTATATAAATTTAGTTGATACAGCAGTGGCAGGGTTTGAGAGGATTGATCTCAGTTTTGAAAGAAGTTCTACTGTGGGTAAAATGCTATTAAACAGCGTCACGTGCTACAGAGAAATCTCTTGTAAAAGGAACAGTCAACTGATGCAGTAGACTTCATTGTCTTATTTCAAGAAATTGCCACACCCCCCCGATCCTCAGAAACCACCACCCTGACCAATCAGCAGCCATCAACATCTAGGCAAGACCCTCCACCAGCAAAAACATTAAGACCCACTGAATCTTCAGATAATTGTTAGCATTTTTTAGCTGAAAGTTATTTTTAAATTATGAAATGTACATTTTTGGGGCGCAGTGGTTCACACCTATAATCCCAGCACTTTGGGAGGTGGAGGCAGGAGGATTATCTGAGCTCAGGAGTTTGAGACCAGCCTAAGCAACACGGTGAGACCTTGTCTCTTAAATAAAAAAAAAAAAAAAAATCAGCTGGGCATGGTGGCACATGCCTTGGTTCCAGCTACTTGGAAGGCTGAGGCGGAAGGATCTCCTGAGCCCAGCAGGTCGAAGCTACAGTGGCTGTGAGCGTGCCACTACACTCTAGCCTGGGTGACAGAGTGAGAATCCAACTCAAAAACAAAAACAAAACAAAGAAATGTACATTATTTAGACATAATGCTATTACACACTTAATACACTACAGCATAGTGTAAACATAACTTTCATATGCCTGGAAAACCAAAAAGGTTGTGTGATTTGCTTTATTGTGATGGTTTGGAATGGAACTTGCAATCTCTCTGAGGTGTGCCTGTATTGTACTTTTAAAAATCACTATAAGGGTAAATTTCAAACGTTTTCACCATAAGAAAATGATAACTATTTGAGGTAATGGATATGTTAACTAGCTTGATTTAATTAGATTTATGGTTTTCATAAATCATACCATCACTTTGTATTCCGTAAATCTATACAATTATAGATTTTTAATTTACAGTGAAAAGAAGGAGTTATATCATTTTTTTAATTCCTTTTCTCTTTCTACAATATTAGAGAAGGGATGGAAAAGAGAACTATCGATTTTTTTTTATTAAACATACTTTTTATTTTAAAATTGTGGGGTACAGTTAAGGGTTAGGTATACAAATATGCATTGTTCAGGCACCCTTGTTGATAAGGGGTGTCCCCCCCGTCCCCAGATATTGACTACCATTAATCACACCTCCCTTCCTCTCCCTTCCCCCCCCCCATAGCTGGATTTTAAAAATGTGGTCCATATACATGATGGAATACTATGCAGTCATAAAAAAGAACAAAATCATGAGTTTCACAGCAACCTGGATGGAACTAGAGTGTATAATACTGAGTGATCTCTCACAGAACTATCGATTTTATGGCACCTATTATCTGCCAAACCAGTGCTGACTGATCTCAGCTAACATTCCTAACAACCCCATGCTAGTCACCTTTTACAGATGAAGAAACATCCTCAGAGAGACTGTGTAACAGCTAGAATACAGAGACCATAAAAAAATATGGTTCATATACACAATGGAATATTATGCAGCCATAAAGAAGAGCAAAATCATGAACTTCGCAGCAACCTGGATGGACTTAGAGTCTATAATACTGAGTGATCTTTCACAGAAACAGAGAACTGAGTATCACATGTTCTCACTCATAAGTGGACCTTGGAACAACTACCGTAATACTATAAGAAAAGGATTGGCAGTAGCCAGTAGCAGGAAACTGGGGGGTGGGGGGGGACAGGGAGGTGGGAGGGAGGGATGGTAGGGAGGTGGGATTGACAGTAGTCGATATCTGTCTGAGGAAGGGGGGGCACACCTCATCAACAAGGGTCCCCGCACAATGAATATTTGTATATCTAACCCTGAATTGTATCCCACAATTTTAAAATAAAAAAATTTAAAAGTTAAAAAAAAGGGGGGAATACAGAGACCAGACTCACACCCAGGTATGCCCCCAAGGCCAGCTCCTTTTGCTACACTCTGCTACCTGCAGGAGGGGTTCCACCTCGGCATCACCTCCTCCTCTCAAGGTGCTGAGTTGCAAATGAGCCACTTACTGTAAACAGTAGAAGACGGATTCATGATAAATGTAATGAGATGGTCTTAATTCTTTTATTTCTCTATTACCCAGTTTCAAAGCTATATGTGAGAATCCCAATCATTTCAAATCAATCTTCACTCAATCCTAAAACTCATTCATTTAAGATTTCTTAAAGAAAATACAATGGGGCCTGGCACGGTGGCTCATGCCTGTAATCCCAGCACTTGGGAGGCTGAGGTGGGATCACGATCGTTTGAGCTCTGGAGTTTGAGACCAACCTGGGCAACACAGTGAAAACTTGACTTAATTAAATTAAAAAATATTATCCGGACGTGGTGGCCCATGCCTATAGTCCCAGCTGCTCAGGAGGCTGGGGTGAAAGGATTGCCTGAGCCCAGGAGATTGAGGGGGAGGTGAGAGGTGATGTGCCACTGAACTCCAGCCTGGGCAACAGAGTGAGACCCCAACTCAAAAAAAAAAAGAAGGAAGGAAGAAAAGGAAGAAAGGAAGGAAGGAAGAAAGGAAGGAAGAGAAAAAAGATAAGAAAAGGGGCAGTTATTCCCAAGGAGAGCAACCGTCAACATGTCCCAGGCCTCTGAATCTAAATCAGAATTATGGCTGAAAAGTGGCTTAAAAAGTTCTTCCCAGAAAGTGATCGAAGCGCCTTCTTCTGGCCTCTAGAGGGCGATACAGTGCGAGCAATGACCGACTCCCAGTCCTCTATTCCCTCTCCCATATGTTCTTGTGATCCTGGCCGCCTGGTCTGTGAAAGATTCAAAGAATGAAGAAATAATCAAGACCTTTAGCAGAACAACTACATTTTATTTTCCTCTGTCTCAGTCAAAGGATGTGTCAAATACAGTTCAGAACAGAAAATATTAAAAGCAAAGGGAGAAAACGGTGTACCATTAAACACTGATACTCCATGTAAAATGAAAAAAATAACGTAATAGGGCTACAAAATCTTTTCAAATGCAGCAGGGTGTGACAAAAAGGATTCAGCTGATGACTCTGGTTATTGTAAATATTCACATTTCACCTATACGACAGAAAATGTAAATCAAATATTTGTGTCTCAAGAAGGCGTCTGTATAAGGTTTCTGTAAAAGAGGACATTTGCAGATTTATTATAGCTATATAGTAGTGAGTTTTCTCTGAAGAGTTTAAAAAGCTTCATCCACAACATTTATGTAAAGAAATACCAAACACAAGCCGGGCGCAGTGGCTCCTGTTTGTAATCCCAGCACTTTGGGAGGCAGAGGCAAGAGGACTGAAGACCAGCCTGGGCAACTTGGTGAGACCTCGTCTCTACAATAAATCAAAAAATTAGGCAGATGAAGGAGACAAAAGACATAAAATGACAAGGTCCTTATGTATTAAAAAAAACACAAGCTTGACAAAGTCCTTGTATTCCTGGCCTGACTCCAACAAGAGCTTGGCCAATATCTCCTTCTCTCGATGTTTGCCCCTAAAAATGTTGATTTAATAAAATTCAGAAGATGTGACCTCTAGTCTGCGTAGGCCGGGTATAACCTGCTTTAATTATAACTTTGCTGAAACTTCAAAAAACACAAATGTTAATAGTTTTACTTAGACTCTCAAAAAACAAAGACGTTAATACTATGATAAGCTTGCCAAAAAAGTCACAAACATCAATCTTTTTCCCAACTAATGCTAACGTTAAAATATTTCTTATTTATATAATTTTACCCTATGTAAAAATCATGCTATAAAAATAAACTTGCTCTCACCTATTGAGACAAGAGACCTCCCAATCCCACTGTTCTTTGTCTTTCTTTTCTCATTCCCTCCCCCCACCTCAGGCCCTGTTCTACAAAGACTAGACCTCCACAGGCAGGTATAGTGGTGCGCAGCTATACTTGCAGCTGCTTGGAAGGTTGAGCCAGAAGGATCGCCTGAGCCCAGTAGGTCGAGACTGCGGTAGCCGTGAGCTTGCCACTGCGCTCCAGCCTGGGTGACAGAGTGAGACTCCAACTCAAAACCAAAACCAATCACTTTTCAAAATGCCAACAAGCAACCCAGGTAAATGGTAGAGCAAGGCATAAGAGAAAATTAGAACAAACATGTACATTCAAATAGATCTAAAAGGACCAATATGGAGTGAATCAATTCAACCTGTACACAGTGCCTCTACGTATCTATAAAAACTGCTGTTATACTGTCCCTCCTGAGCTAGTCAACAGATATACAAGACAAATGTGGTCATTCCTGGGATTTAAAGGGGCAGGTAGCCCATCTCCCACACTGGAGGGCCTGTGGTCTGTCATGTGGGGCACACTTGATGACACATGACACCTTGTTGGAAATCTGTAGAGTATAAAAATTAAGGATGACCATAAAGTGCTCTTTACTTGTTATCTGAATCTGCTTTCACTTGGAGACACAAAAATGTTACTGAATATTTATTTGGAAGTTAAAAATTGAATAGGACAATAATCAAGCTCCAGAAAAAAAGATGATCTGTCTGAAGATCCCACCCCTCATACCAAAGTAAAATATAAAAAATTTAACACCGTGTTATTGTTTCAGTAATTGTAAATGCACATAAATCTAGAAGTTTGCTGAACCAGATCCTTTATGTCTCTTTAAGATAAGACATGTATTACACTATGGGAAACTGAGTAGCACTGGAATGTCAACAATATTGGTTGTTTGCATTTACCAAAAGATTATATACAAATGAGATAGATGTTTTCCTTTGTAGTCTCCTGAAAATATATCAAAGGTTTAATTTAATTCCTGTGCCCAACTTTTACCTGTACGATGACCCCTTGTATGTCTAATCCTGAATTGTACCACATATCTTTAAAATAAAAAAATAAAAAACTTCTGTGCTTCTAAAATAAATTAACTTGATATAGACATGGCTGTATAAATAGATATTGAGTTTATTAGGTAGCCTGCTTCTTGTCTCTTTTAGCAACCTAAAAATAATAATTGTGTAAAATTTTCTCCCAACTTTGATGAGAAGTGCAAACATACACTTTCCGTCAGCATCACAGGAAAGGGAAGCAGGTTCATATAATGCTTAGGATGAGATAGCATTTCATATGAATGGTATGAGACATATTCAGACATATTCAGCTGGGTCCTGGAATCACATGGGTAGATACAACCAACACAACAGTATGTCAGTGGCAGAGTCAAAACACTACTGACAGATAAGGGGTGAGGGCACTGATTATTTGGAATTTGAGTAGAAAGGTATCAATCATGACGGGGCCTTCAAAAATTATCTCCATTAGAGTCTGAAGAGATAAAGTTGCAAGACTGTAGACTTCCAAGAGTGGAAAAGTACCATCTTTCCCATGAATGTACTTTTTCTTAATTTCTAGCAATGTGGTCATGAACAATAAAGGATAAAAGAAAAGGAACAGAGAGCTGAACGCTGAAGACATCCCCAAAGACAAAAATTTCCAGCAGTAATAGAAGATAGTAAAGTCTTCTGGGGCCTTCAGCATGGCCCTTGTACTTTGTTGTGGCTCTGCTGAGATCTTTGAGATCTTTCAGAAAGCAAAGTGAGGGGTCAACACCACTCCTAAAAAATTGGCATGGAGTCACCCTGCCTAAAGTCAGTGGTGGTACAACTGTGGGAAAGCGACATAACCTCCCTCAGCATGGGTGATTTTTTCCCCCCACATACCAAATGGAGATATTAGGAGGTGATTTCAAGGTAATCCCACAGTTCGATGCCTAGTTGGCAAATACCCAATATTCTGTTGAGTGTTAGAGCTAATGCTTGTATAGGTGCAACAGGGCAGCTCCAGAAGCTATAAAAGAAATCAAAGACATTTAAATTATGCTCCACGGGGGTAGGGTAGTAACTGTAGAATCAGGAAGCCTAGGAAACACTGCCTCAGTCAAGTGATACAAGTCATGTTGATAGCGTGTATCTTTGATATGCTGTGACGAGACAGCCACTTCACTTGTGCAGTCTTCCTCCCAAGAACCCTAGCACCAGTCTAGTCGTGATGAGAACATCAGACAAATCCAAATTCCAGACACTCCACAAAATGCCTAACTGGCACTTCTCAAAACTGTCAAGGTCATGAATAACAATGAAAATTTGAGAATCTGTCATGGCCTAAGGAGACATGATGACTGAATGTAATACTGTGTCCCGGATGTGATTCTGGACCAAAAAAGTTATTAGGGAAAAACTAGTGAAATCTGTATAACGTTTAGAATTTAGTTAATAGCATCGAATCAATGTTGGTTTCATAGTTGTGACAAATGCACTATAGTTGTGACATGCAAAATGTTAATCATAGTGGAATCGGAGGGTGGGGCATATGAAACAATCTATGCTAACTCTACAATGTTTCCATAAATCTAAAACTATTCCAAAATAAGACATTCATTTTAAAAAGGCTCCAGGAAGCCGGGCTCGGTGGCTCAGCCTGTCATCCCACGCCTTTGGGAGGCTGAGGTGAGTGGATTGCCTGAGCCCGTGGGTTCAAGACCCGCCTGGGCAAGCGAGACCTCATCTCTACAATAAATCCAAAAAATTAGCCGGGCGTGGTAGCGCGCGCCTGTAGTTCCAGCTACTTGGAAGGCTGAGTGGAAGGATCGCCGGAGCCCAACAGGTCGAGGCTGCGGTGGCCGGGAGCGGCCACTGCACTCCAGTCTGGGCGACAGAGTGAGGCTCCAACTGAAAAAAAAAAAAAAAAAAGGCTCCAGGAAAAATTGGATATTCAATCTATTGTGGCCACATATTTGACACCTTAACTGAAGACTGGGAAGTGCAATACTGAAATTGTCTAAGGACAAATCTTGTTCTGAATTACCCATAGGAGACATTTTATAATTTGCTGTGTCAAATTAATAAGTAAATAAATAAATAAATACACAAACTGCTATATTCTTAAATACTCCTAAAACATGGCTAGTTGAATGCCCACATAGCCCATTCTAGCTCAGTTAAATGTTAATGAATGAGACCAGCGGGAACCAAGAATGGAAAACTGCCATTCAAGTTCTGGCCCTAGCACTTACCCTATTACCATATAGGGTAAGTCAAGTCAACCACTCTGATTTGCAGCGTCTTTGTCTATTAAGAAGTTACGCTACCCCCCAAGGTTCACGGGAGTACCAAACAACATCGTAGCAGCATCTAGAACAGCAGATGCTCAAGAAAGTCAGTTTCCTCCTTCTCTATTTCTGTTTTCAGCTGCTACCATCTGCGGTCTCTCTGACACCTCCACCTGGGTGTTTCCCAGACAAATGTCATCTCTTCCTAACTAAACTCCGATTCCTCTCACACCCCCCACACACTCCTTCCTCATCAACACATTTTTCTCCCAGGCTTCCCCAGCCCAGTAACTGGCACCATTAGTCCACCAGGTATCCAGTAACTCATGCCGGAAATGTGGGAGTCAGCCTTGATTCCCTCCTTTTTCTCCCTCTCACCCCCACATCCACACCTTCAGCAAGTCCTGTCCTCTCTACCTGTGACATTGTTCTCTGATGTGTGCACGTCTCTCCTCCATCTGCCTTGCCATCAGCCTGTTTCAAGGAATAAGCATCTTCACAGGTCTTCTTACCCCACAGTCAACTTCTCACACACTGGCCAGAATGCAGGCTTTCAAACACAAATCAAGGTGTGCCACTCTCATTCTGAAAAGATTTCAAGGACTTCTCATGATTTGGGGGATGAAAAGTCAAATCCCTGCACTACAGCCTGCCACTCTTGCTCTCATGAGCCATCCCAGGATCACACAAATCTTTCTCACCCTCACACCTGGAAGTCACTTCTACAGAAGGAAGTCAGCGTGTGTCATTCCTTCTGCCAGCACTATGGCTCCCGTGGTCCTGCCCACAACTGGCTACTTCTCAACCTGTAGCGATTAATAGCGTCTCTCATCATCTTTACCAATAAGATCTTCAAGGGCTGTTTTTCTCTCTTATCATCCCCTGTTCATTTTCTTCATAGCAGTTTTCACATTTTACAATTATCTCATTATATGTCTGCTATCTGTCTCGCCTCATAATTTTGTAAGCTCCTAGAGGGAAGGGGATGAGTCTTTTTTATTCCCTGAAATGACGCCAGTGCTTAGAAAGCTGCCCAGCATGCAGCAGATGCCAACTTACTGAATGAATGAGTCTGTGGGGTACCTTTTGATTCTTGTGGAAAAAGCGTCATCGTATTGTAGACTCATAGCAGATTCTAATTCTAAGATCTTATCCTTTTGTGCTTATCCTAGAATAAGATAAAAGTGACAAAATTCACCGAAATGTTTATAGCTAATATATTTTACTGATGGAGCTACAGGTTATTTTGATTTTGTTTTGCATATTTCTGTACATCCCAGTTTCTCTACAATGAATATTACCTCAATACTAGGAAAGACATTTTATTTTATAAGCAAATATAGATTAGTGAATTTATGAGAAACCTATAAGGTACTCTCTGGCTACGTGACCTTTCCTTTTCTGTGTGCTGTAATCTAAGGAGGTTCTTGTTATTCTATATTGCAAAACACATAGTTTCTGATGCCTTAAATTATTACCTTAACTTCAGCATGGACAAGCTCTGTGCTAGAGAAAGAGAAACCTCATAGAGTTCCCTGGATGAGATACAGAGATGATAAAAATAATGCCTCCCTACCTTTGTCTCTGGTAGATTCTAAAGTACCATAAAAATGTGGCTGTTCTGATCCTCCTCGAATCTAGCCTGTAGGCTACTAAAATCTTCAGAAGAGATGAAAATCTATTCAATTAATATAACATATTAGTATTCTGCATATAAAAGCAGTTTATGGCCCATAACCAGAGTGTCTTTTCTATCAGTGACTACTATACATGTGAGCAGGATACTATTTTTCTATGTAATGATGCCAGAAACCACTAAGATGATAATGACACTGCCTGTCATGTCTATTCAGAAAGACAGATTTAGTGACCCAAATGTTTTATCTGTCAATGATTCAGAGTAGAAATGAAAGGAATATGAATGAGTCAAACTCTAGAGGTCTAACCATAGATATTCATATTCCACCCAATTCATTCAATCAATCAACAAACATTTGTTAATTTTCAGCTATGCACTAGACATTTCTCTAGGCCATAATAAACTTCAGCGGGAAAAAAAGGACAAACTTACTATCCTTGTGGAATAAACAAGATAATTGGGTAAAGTATACAGAAGTGGTAAATGGAGACATAAAGCGAGGAAATGCAAGGGAAAAGATAATTGGAAGACAGGATGGAGAGTTACCATTTAAATATGGCAGTCAGGAAAGACCTCACCCACAGACTGACCTACAAAAGAAGGTGTCATTTGAGGAAAGATTTCAAATGGGCAAGGAAACAAATCATGCGCCTACCTGGGAGAAGAGCAGTCCAAGCAGAGGAAGCAGCAAGAACAAAGGATCCGGGCAGGCATATCTATATAATGACAAGGGAACCAGCCTGGCGAGAGCAGGGTCAGCTAGGGGAAGGACAGGAGCGAAGACAAGATTAAGGAATTAATAGGAGACAGGCTTCTCTAGGGCCTGACAGCCACTGTTCTGACTTTGGCTTTTACTTTGGTAAAATGGAGAGCCAAGGGGTAACATGAACCGACTTGTGTTTTGACATCATCACTCTTACACCCTGCGGCTGCACTGAGAACACGCTTTAGGGGTAAGGGCGAGGGTGGAAGCATGGAAACCACTTAGGAGGCCATTGCCTCTTGGGAGAAGTGACGTTGGCTTACACCAGAGTGGTAGTGTATGAGTAAGGTGCAAGGTTTAGGATAGGTTTTGGCAGTAAAAGCAGTAGGATTTGCTGTAGGCCTGACCAGAAAGAGTTGACGATAACACAAAGGTTTTTGGCCTACGCAAATGACGGGATAGATAGAGCAGCCCAAAACTGCCATGGGAGGAAGATCCAGAGTTTATCTCAGTTAAATTTGAGGTTCATTTTGGACATCCAAGGGGAGCTTTCGGTAAGCAGCTGGACACACAAGTGTGGAGGTCAGGGGAGATGTCCAGGGCAAAGTTAAATGTTAGGAGTCTCAGGGTATCGATCATATTGGAAGCCATGAGACCGGCTGAACTCCCAAAGGCATAAAGGTAGACAGAGTAAAGAAAAAACCCACATTCTGGCTCCAGAGATGAGGAGGAACAAGCAAAGGAAACTCCGCAGTTACAGTCAGAGGATGGAGGAAAACCAAGAGAACATATCGTCCTAAAAGCCCAGTGCACAATGGACTCTGGGGAGGAGTGGTTGGCCAATTTGCCAAGTGCTGCTGTTAGGTCATGGAACTTGAGGACTTGAAACTGGCCATTGGGTTGAATAATGTGGAGGTAACTGGTGATCTTGACAAGGATAGTTTTGGTAGAATGGTAGTAACGAAAGCCTATTGGAACGAGATTAGGAGAGAAAGGGAGAAGCTGAAATGGAAACAGTGAATAAAGAACCTATTTGAAAGGTTTTGGTACCAACAAATACAGAGAAGGGAGATGGTAGGTGGAATGGGAAGTGTAGTTTCTAAGAAGTTACCCCAAAGAAGCAAAAGTTAAAAACCTAGGGTTTGCACAAAAATATCTAGCTGGTCTGAGGTGCTGGGAAGTCCAGCCTGAGAAAGTTCTGCCCAGCCTGATGAGGAACATAAGAAAGGAAGTGGTACATTAAGCAGATTGTTACTTAAACACGATTGATAAATGGTGTCTGGGTAGAGAATGGGAAAATGCCCCCACAGGAGGAGAATGCTAGACACAAATATGTATTCCAGATTAGCAATTCCAACCTTTCAACTCTCACTTACTGTAAGATATATTCTCAGATACTTGCAGAAGAATGGCTGTGACTTGAATATCTGGTGCCTAAAAATTTATGACAAATAGCTACCATGACTTTGGTAATCTTTTAATTTGAATTTGTAACTTATTAATCATACTCTCTGGGGGGAAAAGTAGTGCATGTATGTTTGAGACTTTCAGTCTTATCTTTTCAGTCTATAGATAACATTTGATATGCATATGGCTCCAAGGATCCCTCTTCTAATAACTCCTCCTTAAGTTTTAGGAAGGCAGACTCCATGATACACCTTCTCTCTCCAGTCTCCTTCACATGTTCCATAGTATTTACTGAGCAGTCATTATGTGCCAGGGCCCCATTCATCTTCATTTGCACCTTTGGAGTCTACATTCCAGCCACATGAGGGCATTTTTCCTCAAGTATGACATTATCCTTGGCTTCTGGGCCTTTGCTCACATTGCTTCTCAGCCCAGGGGACCCTTTTCCCACTCTTCTCCAAGCCAGCTTCTAACTTTCACTCTGGACCCTACAGTCCCCTAGAACTTCCAGGCTCCCCCATGCAGGTTAGGCATCATATCAAATTGAGTGAAGGCACACAGTTAGAGCGTCACAGGTGCTCAGAACAGAAAGTGGACGGCATATATGGAAGCGATGAATGCCAAATGGACGTAAGAGGGGCATGGACATCATTTGCACAGATGCCCCACCTCTGGGCTACCATACCCCTTATCACCTTGTCTCTATATAATGGCCAGTTTGTTTGCCTTTCCCCAGGAAATGGTAAGTTATTGGAGAGTGGGAAATTCTGTCTTACTCACCAGTGCTTCCCTGGGAATAAAGTGCCTGGACTATCATAGGTGGTCAATAAATGTTGGTTGAATGGAAAAGTGGATTAAAAGAGTCATATTGAATTGCAGAACTTTAAGATTGAAAGAGACCTGAGTAGTTTTTAAAATCTAGCTCTTTTCAATATTCCAGATTCTTTCTATGATACGCTTGCCAAAAAGTCACTGAGCTCATGCTTTAAAATATCCAGTGAGAGGCTTTTTAGATACCACTCTTCCTTACATTGATCTAGAATCTGTCTCCTTCCAGATTTATTTTCTGGTGTGATGGAAATGGAAAGCCACTGTCACAGCACAGTCTTTATTAACAGATCACAATCATGTCCCTTTGGTCTTCTCTTCTCCACCATAAATGTCTCCAATTTCTTCAACACTACACACCGATGGATTTTCCATCTGAACATCATACAGTTTTTTTGTCTTAAATGTCTTAAATGGAAACCAGTTGATCTATACTCCTCTTTAAGCTGCTGCGTCCAAATGGAGGGCAGTGCTTTAGAGATGGTCTGATCTGTCCACTTCCTCATAAAATGATACTCAGACAATTTGTTTGCCAAAATTAAGGCTTTTATTTTCTGTATATGCTGCAAAGTACCTCTTCCCCATCCTGTACCTATCTAAATATGGCACCATGCAATTACCTGTCCATGTTAAATTCTTGGATAATACCCATGATAAATTCTTGGGGAGAAACAAGAAAAGGAAACTTAAATGGAATATCCAGAGAGGTAAGAGGAAAACCAAAGTCTCAGTGAGAAAGAAGTTGTCATCTAATCAGAATGCACGGGACTACAAAGCATGAGCTGTACAATGTTGGGTAAATTACAAAAAGCAAATATAAAAAGGAAAAATTCTGACTCTCAATATTCTTATCCGTAAAATAAGGATCATATACATCTCAGGAAACTTGAAACTCCAACTATCCTTCCATTTCCTGTGCAGTAAAAGGCATTAGAATAAAAGAAGTAGGCTGGGTGTGGTGGCTCAACCTATAATCCCAGCACTTTGGGAGGCCAAGGCAAGAGGATTGCCTAAGCCCAGGGGTTCTAGATCAGCCTGGGCAACTTGGTGAGACCTTGTCTCTACAATAAATCAAAAAATAAGCCAGGCATGGTAGCGCGCACCTGTAGTTCCAGTTACTTAGAAGGCTGAGGTGGAAGGATTGCCTAAGCCCAGCAGGTCAAGGCTGTGGTAGCCGTGAGTGTGCCATTGTACTCCAACCTGGGCGATACAGTGAGACTCCAACACACACACACACACACACAGAACAGAAGAAGTAGAATTTAGGTTTGTATGAGAACAGAGATCCAAACACGATGAGAGGATGTGGACTTTGCTTGGAGGACGTGGGTGGGAAGGTAAACCAAGAGAAGGCTCTGGTCCCACCTCTCTTCCTCCTCAAAGTCCCAGAGTTCTGGTCCATCTATGCCCGAGTGCCAATAGAGTTTCTAGAGTTTGTGATCCAGGTCACACGGGAACCATCATCAAGCCTTAAGTCCTAGAAGACTTTCCTCTCACTTCTACCAGGCAGCAAGTGCCAAGGCCAGTGTCCTCTCTGTGGAAGAAAGGTTTTGGTATCCTCCACTGACATTGTGAGTAACTTTTGCATACAAACATTATTATGCAGTCCTTGGTATTTAGGTGGGACGTGGCTATTGGACTTATATTTCAGTTGTGTTACTGGCTAAAGGATCACTTGTAAGATGGATTGGGGGAGCTAACTCCTTGCTTAATATTCTTCTGTGGCCAAATGGAAAAACACACTCTGAGTTCCAAACAACTGATCTTACTATTCTTTCAAGAACCTACTTAATAAGCATGCCTTGAGCATTTTCTATAGGCCACGGTCTGTGATTCAAAAATAAAGACAGACATAGTATCCTTAAGGAGCTGTGAATAATGCCTTTTTATTCTTCATTCTGAAACAATTATGAGCGGATGCATTATTACACACGTCACATAAGGTACAAAGGGAGTTGAGGAGATGGCGTGAACAGGCTATCTGGGGTGCTAGGCAAGGTTTCAAAGAGGCTATCAAGCTAAGTCTTCAATAGACAGAGAAGGATCTAATGAGCATGTTAGGCAGAAAAGCCTAAATGAAGGAGACACAGATGTTTGAATGCCCACTCTGGGAATAAACGGCCATCTTGCATAAATGGTGGGGGTGGGGACTAAAGTATGTAACTGAGGTTTGAGCTTAAAGATAACTTGGAACACAACTTGTTTCTAGGGCAAGGACTGTCTGCACGTAAATAAATGAGATGTGCTTCCATTTGGTGAGTTTATAATCTATAGACAACATCAGAGGGACACTCTGAATGTACCTCTGCTATAACACCATCATATGACAGTCTAATAATTACTTGTTTTCCTGTCTCCCTGCTCACACTAAGATGACAATCCACTGAGGGAAGGGTGTCTTTATCCTCTCTGACACCAAAGAATCATGCATAGAGCCAGACATGAAGTAGGTGTTCAAAAAATAATCGCTGAGTTTAACAATAGATGGCAATGCAGAATACAAGTGACTTAGGATGAATATAAACATATGCAGGATTAGAGAAGATTAAAGAGAAAATAGTCATCTGTGCTTGGAATATGGCTGCAGTTTTGCTAGGAGAAAATGGAAGGGTTAGGTCTGGATATATCTTTCAAGTAAGAGGAATAACAGTAATGAAAACAAGAAAGTAGAAAAAGTATGTAAGGAACAGTGAGGCATTTAATAGGGCTAGAATTCAATGTATGCAAACAGGAATGCAATATAACTTTCTTGGGCCCTAGGTACTTTTTCACTAGGGACTTCATTCTCCATTAAAAATATTAAAAATTATATTTGACAACTGTGTTGATATAAAATCAAACACATTCATGCTGAATTCATGTTTATTTTTCATTATTATTATTATATTTATTTTTTTCTGATCTTAAAATACATCAAAATTAGAATGTTTTCATGAATGCCTGAAAGTATATTGGGTTTTGGCACTGTGCTATCAAACCTAGTGGATGAATTGGCCCTATGTCCAAATGGAACAGGAGGAAATAAATCTGGAAAGACAAGTTAAGACTGAAGGAGAGAACCTCAAATGCCAATGCTAAGGTCAAAAGAGGGTAGATGAGGATTTATGAGTAGGGGAGTGCTATCATCAGGGCCATCAGAAGAAAGAATGGAAATCAAAATATCTGAAAAAAGGTGGGAAATTCTGAAAACAGAAAGACTTCCTAGACTATGATTGCAGCTACTCAGAAAACAGATTATTATTAGACTACCAAGAGAATATGATGAGGGTGACCAGAAAAGTTATAAAAGAAGTAGAATTCACAAAAATTGATGTCAGACTGAAGAGGGGTGAAGAAAGGGGAAGGTCAGAAAGTAACTGTCATTGAAAACCTGGGTGACCAGAAGAATGTCAAGACCAGGAGAGAAAAGGCAAGACAAAGGGTGGGTTTGATAGAGGTGGGCTGCCAGGATGATGGGTATAAACACATTTCTAAGATCAGGAACACAAGTAAACAATGTGTTGTACCCAATAAATGTATGCAGTTTCTATTTGTCAATTTAATTTTTTTAATTAAAAAGAAATACAATTAATTAGATTTCTTCAAAAATGACATGACTTTAGCTACTGCTAGTTGGACTTCTCTACTACCCTGTTTATAAAAAGCAGACCCAACTAAAGAAAAAAATAGTTACATGCCTCCCAAATAGAAAACTTTATGACATAAATTTTAAAATTAAACCAGCACCCACATATCTACTGTAGCAAATAATTATGGAGCTAAAAAGAGATAAGATTAGCCAGACATAAAGAAAACTGAAATATATTTCTTCAATCACAGAGACTTGTTATTTTAATATATACCTCAGATAAGCATAAAGAAAGATAAATATCTAGGAATTTTAATTAAACTATGTAAAATAATAATTATTGCACAAATCATCATATTTTATCTTAACTGCTCAAGAGCAAAGCTTAATTTTTTTCCTTTACTATTAAAAGTGCTTCTGAAAGAAGCAATACATCTATCAAACTAGTATTCTAGAAACTCAGTAATTAGAATAAGCAAGGGACATCTCAAAGGATCATAGTTTAGCATTTTTTAACATTTCAGAAAAAGTGAATTATATTGCTTTCAAATATAAAAAAATAATTTAAGCCATGCTAAAAAGGCATTGCCTAAGTGAAGGTTTTTAGCAAAGATATTCTAAAAAAAATAACTATGTACTTTTTGGAAACACCAAATTTTAAAAATGCTTACTCACATTATTTATTTCCATTATGAAAGCATTTGTTAAGACAAGGTAAATTTTGCCTTGATCATGCATAATGATATCAGTCATTACCTAAATATTACAAGAATTGAAGAGGGCTAAAGAAAGGAGAAGGTCAGAAAGTAACTGTCACCTGAAACCTAGGTGACCAGAAGAATATCAAGACCAGGAGAGAAAAGGCAAGAGAAAGAGTGAGTTTGATCACCACAAGTGAGGTTTTACTTTCAGTCTAGCCTTTTTATAAACTACGTGAACAATTTGAGCTACAAAATGTCCTTTGCTTTTCATCCAAGTCTAGAGCAATTTGGTGCTTAATTTTGGGGGGATGGCATTTTTTGGCCAAGCTCACCATGTGGACCAGCCTGGAAGCAGGAAAAAAGCACAAAAGGCTTTTGAGATGTTAAAATGTCACACGGTCCATGGATTTAACCTTCCGTCAAAGCCTATTAGCTTACTTTTTTGTTTAGCTGCACAATATCTTTTTCAGTAAAACCTATACGCTTTTATCTTGTTTATTTTTGACAAAATCATTTATCAGGTTTCCTATCCCAGAGCAATTTAGAAGCAGTAACTAAATGTTTATTGGGACAGTTTTGCATACTTTAAGAAGATCACAAACTTAGAAAAAGCTTTATGCACAAGGATGTTCATAATAAGGTATTTACAATAGTAAAAAAATTGGGAAAAATTGAACAAAAAGATTGGAAAATAAATTACAGAATACCCAAAATGACAGAATGCTACACACATGTTAAAATAATTATATGATAACAGTCTGATGTCATAGATTGCTCAATGAAAAAAGTAGGTTATGAGATTGTCAGTACAGTAAAATTTCAGCTTTGTCTAGTGTTCAGTAGTAGAATTGTGACCATGCCTGCACTCTACTCTCGCTTATGGTAATGGATTATAATAAGAAAATCATATGCACATGAAGTAATTACAGGAATGGCCACTTACGCCCTACATAGCACATTAGGGGATCCATATGACATTTAGATAAGACTTTGGACTTAGACTTTAAAATTGATGCTAGAATGAGATAAGACTTTGGGGCTGCAGGCATGAAATGAATGTATTTTCTACTTGGGAAGGACATACATTTTAGAGGTCTGGGTCAAAATACTGTGATTTGAATTTTTTTTTGTCCCCTCCAAAATTCTTGTTGAAATTTAATCCTCATTGCAACAGTGTTAATTTAATCATCAATGCAACCATGTTAGGAGGTGGGGTTTGTGGAATCACCCTCGTGGATAGATTAATGCCATTATAAAAGGTTTTGACGACAGGAGTTTGTTCCATCTTTTGCTCTTCCACCTTCTGCCATGTGAAATCCCAGCATTCCTTTGCGCTGCAATTTCACGGTGCCATCTTGGAAGAAGAGACAGAACCCTTACCAGACACTAAATTAGCCAGTACCTTGATCTTGGGCTTCCTAGGCTACAGAGCTGTGAGAAATAAATTTTAGTTCTCTACAAATTACTCAGTCTGCAGTATTCTGTTATAGCAGGACAAATGGACAAAGAAAGAACACAAATGGCAACTTCAACAGATGAAGCAGGAAAAAATCCTGACCTCTGAGGAGGGGTATGTTCTAGCCTCTGGTTTAGCTCTGAAAGAGTGGGAATAAGAAGCAAAAAAATAACCATAAGCGTTTACTCATACTGGTTTGGAACCTATATGTGTAGGTATGTGTGTTTTTGTATGATATAAAGAGTCCTAGATTGACAGTGCTCCCAAATGCCTAGCAGAAGCAAATGTACAATCTTTATGAATGAACATACTTTAAACCCAGGCCTCAAACATTTTCCACCAATAAGTTCAAAAGAAAATGAACTCACAATTGAAGAATATCACAAGCCACCATGGGCAAGACACAACAGAAGCAACAATGACAGTAGTATATTAGAGCCAGATGTACTGCGTACACCAGACTTTTCAGGTACAAACCATAAAATAGGCCTGTTTAATATAGTTAAAGAATTAAATAAAATGTCTGAAAGTATAAATTAACTAGATATGCTTGGAATTGACCAAGTATATTTGAAAATAACCAACCTTAATCTCTAGAGATGAAAAGTGTAACAATTTAAAACTCAGAGTATAGATTAGAGGACTGATTAGATGATGTTGGAGACAGAATTAGTGACCTGGAGTAGAGATAAATGCATATTAAACTAAATGCAGCCAAAGAAACAAATGACAGTAAAGAAATATAGAAAATAAAATGAAAAGTTCTGACTGTTCTTACAGGAGACATAGGCTGAGAATCCCTTGTGTGAAGTACTTGGGATAAGAAGTGTCTTGGATTTTAAAAATTTTCAGATTTTGGAATATTTGAATTATATTTACCAGTTGAGCATCCCAAACTCAAAAATCCAAAATCCAAAATGCACCAGTGGGCCATCCCTTTGAGCATCGCATTTGTGTTCCAAAAGTTGCAGATTTTGGAGCAATTCAAATTTGGGGTATTCAGATTTGGGATGCTCAACCTGTACTATAGATACGGGGGAAGAGGCAGATTTTGAGATATTGACTGGAAATTGATGAAATACATCAATTCTTAAATTTAGGAACCCCTCCAAAAACCTGGAGAGAATAAACTAAAATGAAATCTATACCTAGAAGCATCATAGTGAGACTGCAAAGCATCAATGACAAAGAGAAAACTTGAAAGCAGCCAGAGAGAGAGGACAGATTATTTACACAGAAACTAAAGTTAAACTGGAAGCTGTATTTTTAATAGCCACAATAGGAGATAAAAAAAATAGTGTAGTAATGTCTGGAAAGTACAAGACAAAATGTCAACCTAGAATTCTCTACCAAGGAACACTACTTTTCAAGAATTAGAGTAAAACAAAGACCTTTGAAGGCAAACAACTGTGGAAAGTATTTTCTCTATAATTAGTAAACAAACTTCTAAACTATTCTTTTCAAGAGGAAAAAAAATCCCAGAATTTTGGTTTAAGGAGAAAAAAGGAATAACAAGAAAGAAAATGAATAAATGAAAAAAATTGAAATATAAGTGAATCAAAAAGATAACAATCATGTAAATAAGCTCAATTTAAAATTTTTAAAAGGCACTTAGACTGGTTTAAGAAACATGCAAAAACTAGATTAGCCAAATGCTACACTCAAGAGATACCTCTAAAACATAAGGAAACAAAACACTGAAGGATGGAAATAAATCTAACAGGTAAATATTAATTAACCAAATGAAATTGTAGATAGATATTTTATTGTTGAATAAAATAGAATTCAAAGCAAAATTATTACCAGTGATAAAGTGAGTATAAATTCTTATGCAAGTTTTAAGGCCCAGGGAGACACAATTCTAAATTTGTATGTACTTAATAACATAGCCTGAAATACAAAAAGCAAACATCAAAAAAAAAATTTGAAGAAAATTACAAATTTATCATCATAGTGGACAATTCTAACATGCCTGACAAACTGATAAATCAAGCAGACAAAAATAAGAATATAGATATAAAAATACCAACTACAATAAAATAACAATAATCTAAAGGACTTACATAGAAAACTGCAGCAACAACTGGATAGAAGACGTACAATATACAATTGTCTGTGCACTAGGCCCTAATAACAAAAAGATAAATGTGTTTAGAAATTTATAGACATACTTATAAATAAGAAGTTGTAATGGAAACTAGAAAATATGTATAATTTAATTATAATAAAAATTATACATCAAACCATGTAGAATATAGCAAAAGAAGTAAAGAGAAATTTATAGGCAAACTCTTACATCAAAAAATAAGATAAGGCTGAAAACAAATGCACTAGGCTAGAATAGAGAGAGAGGAAGAAGGTTAAAGGTTAAAAGATGTGAAAGATACGATACTTTAAGAGACAACTAATAGGCATCCTAGAATAAGGGAATAGAAAAAAAGGAGAGGGGGCAATATTTGAACACATAATGACTGAGTATTCCCCAGAATTGAAGAAAATTATGAAATCCTCATAACAAAGAAACACAACGAATTCCAAGAAGACTGATAAAAATAAATTAACACCTGTCACACTGTTGTATATAGCGACAGCAATAACTGTGTCCGGTTGGGGGAGGGGTGGCTAAAAACAAAGTGTAACTAAAAGATTCATCAGTGAGGTAACTGAAATTAAATGATTCTACAGGTTTTTAGGAGGGAGGCATGATATTTACTCACTTAGGCTTTCTTTAAAGAGGTATGCATGTTTAAAATTTAGGAGTAACAACTAAAAGAGTAGAATGTGTAACTAAAAAAACCATTAGCAAGTAAAAGGAGATAAGAAGAAGAGAGAACACAAAGATAACAAAAATTAATCAAAATCGGACAGTATTCACAACTGCAGTGCTGGTAAATTAAGTTTACCAGCTAAAGAATTAGAGATTCTTTTATTTGATTTTTAGAACAACAGTAATATCCAATATGCTGTTTAGAGGAGAACCACATAGGACACTAAAGAACGAAAGCACTGAAAAATTACAAAACAGACAAAATACCAGTAAAAAGCTGGTATGGCTATGTTAATATCAGATAACATATAGTTTAAGGTAAAATAATTTCAAGAAAAATGAAAGTTACTACATAATTGCAAAAAGAGAAATTAACAAGTTACCATTTTTATCAGAAGATAAAAAATTCTGAACCTCTCTATATTTAAAAACATAAACTTAAGACCTATAGAGCAAAACAGTCCCATTAAAAGACATTAATAAATCTACCATAATAATGGAAAATTGGATTATACCTGAACCAAAATTGATCAATCAAGCAGGAAAAAATTAGTAAAGATATAGAAGATTTAACCTTGGCAAACTAAGAGTGATGAGAAACATTTTAACCTCACAAATGCTCACAAAACAATGATTTAGTGGTAAAATACCATATTTTTTTTTCTTTAATAAACTCATAAGGTAGGCCAAAGTAACTGGTGGCCCTAGCCAATGAAATAAAGAAGAAGAAATTCAATTATAAAATAAAAAATTGAAAAAGGAACTACAAAACTGTCCTTATTTCCCGACATCATGTTTATTTACACAGAAAATTGAAACAACTCTATGGAATAAAAACAAGTAACAAAAAGACATCAATTAGTCACTTATTAATCCAAAAAAAGTACACACATTTCAAGAATAATAATCTTGGGAGGAAAACTCTCCTGTTCCGTTTAGCCGCATCGTGGCCGGGTGTGGTGGCTCAAGCTTGTAATCCCAGCACTTTGGGATGCCGAGGTGTGAGAATTACCTGAGTCCAGGGGTTCGAGATCAGCCTGGGAAACTTGTTGAGACCTCATCCTACAATAAATAAAAAAATTAGCCAGGTGTGGTGGCGTGCGCCTGTAGGTCCAGCTACTTGGAAGGCTGAAGTGGAAGGATCACCTGAGCCCAGAGGTCGTGGCTGTGGTGGCCATGAGCATGCCCCTGCACTCCAGCCTGGGTGACAGAGTGAGACACCAACTCAAAAAAAAAAAAAAAAAAAGAATGCATCATATGCTTGTGCTGCCAACTCCTGTCTCACAGGCACGTTGTATGGTAGATTTCTGTGGCGAGTGTACAAATTGTTCCAACACCAACAGCAGAAGCAGGACTTGCTGTGGGAGGTCTTCAGATTTCCCCTTGTGCACTTCACACAGCACCATGCATCTCCAACTTAATAGGAACGCGTGCAATTTTTAGGTGTGTGGGAGGTTCTGTTGCGTACTCACGCCTTCGTTGTCATTGTACTTCCACAGTGTTCTTGAATTTCAAATACCACTTCAAAATGGTCTTGCGTGCCACAAACCACAACTGTGTTTCTGCCTGTCACCTGGCAACACTGGTATTCATTTGATTAATGCCATCTTTTGAGCAAACATCATACTATACATTGCTACTGTAATTCAATTTGACTCTGGAAAATGATAAAGAGATAACATCTCTTAAAATGTGTAATTTTTTTTGGCACTCCCAGTATAAAGCCTACTGTGCTATACTAATTACAAAAAGCATTTTTCATGGAAATTGAAAAGCCAAATCTAATTCATGTTGGAAAATAAAGAGATCAGATAAGTTTGGAAAATAAAAAAAATTCTTTGGCAGGATTCATTAAATCCAGAACAATTAAAGCAATGGAATACGAACACAGGTATAAATCAACAGAGTAACGAAGCTGAGGAGAACGAATATATGAGTATGTTTAAATACGTGTGTGTCATATAATACATAATATGACAGGTGTATCATTACAATTCAATGTAGACAAGATGAAGAAATTAGAAATTCATATAAGAAAAAATATGTATTATATAAATTCTAGATTAACTGGACACTTAAATGTGAAAATCACAACTTTAAGATTTTATAATAAAATGCAAGAGAATATCTTTATGAATCGATACAGAAATTAGTTTTTTAAATAAGATAAAAGCACACATCATCAGGAGAAAGACTGACAAATTCAACCTATTAAAATCATGAACATTTATATAAGCAACAACTTCAACAAGAAAAATGAAAACTAAGCCACAGCCTGAAAGGTACTATCTTCATATATATGGACAAATGACTAGTGTCTAGAATATATAAAGAATAGATATAAATCAATAAGATAAAGGGGGAAGGGAAGAGGGAGGAAAGAAGGAATATTTTTCTGTGTCTGAATCAAAGGGAAGCCTACTGTGTGGTGAAAAATTCAGCCATCAGCCACATTTTCCCGAAACCTCACTTTTGCCAGTAAAGTCAGCACCAATCTGGCTAAGATCGTGCAGCACAATGACCAACAAGTCAGGTGCAAATAACCCTTGGAATTAACAGAAGAGATGATTAGGCGAGAGGGTAAAAGTTGAACCAAAACCACATTTTAGACATCATGGGTCATGTCCTTCACGGTCCATATATCTGCTCAGAGATATATGATGGCAGGAAGCAGGGAGGTGGAGATCAGCAAAGACCCTAGAAAGGAGAAAGCCAAGAAAGTCATCAGGTCTTTCACTGCTTTCCAAAAAGCAGAAAAGAAAATACAAGATCGTAAAAATTTCTAAGGTCAGAGACAGGAGAAGTGAGGTTTGAGACCAGGGGTTCGAGACCCGCCTGGGCAACTTGGTGAGACCTCGCCTCTACAATAAATCAAAAAATTAGCTGGGTGTGGTGGTGCACGCCTGTAGTTCCAGGTACTTGGAAGGCTGAGGCAAAAGGATCGCCTGAGCCCAGCAGGTCGAGAGGCTGCAGTGGCCATGAGCGTGCCACTGCACTCCAGCCTGGGCAACAGTGAGACTCCGACTCAAAAAACAAAACAAAACAAAAAACTCACATTAAACACCATTCCCATTGAGGGGCTTCCTGGATTACTTACCTAAAGCAAGTGTCCATTATTCTCTTCTTGGCCCCTCTTTGGTTTTCCTCATAGCCCTATCTCACTCCCAACAATCTCAGGGGGGAGGGAGTGGGTACAAAAAGTACTCCCACTTTACAGATGAGAAAGAAAAATGTAGGCCACACAGCTAACAGGGGGTCGAGGCGGGACTGCAATCCAGTCAGTGCAGCTTCCAAAATCTTTGTTCTTCACCACCACACTACATTACTGATAGCAAATTTGCATAAGAAGTTGAAATCAGTAAGAATAACGACATTAAGATCTAGAATCATCCTTAGCCAGGAGAGAAGGGTAGGATGGAGTGGAAAAAAGACAAAAAGAAAATAGAAGAGAATTATGCAATACTTGACATCTTGAAAGGAAAGAAAAAAACAAGGGCAGGCAGAATTAGCACATGGGGACGTGAGAGGCATGGTGCTGCTGCATGCCTGAATCCGTCCTGTAAGGGTTGGCACATCCTGGCTCCACTGCAGTGGCTGTGGGTTCTTACCTGTCAGAGGGAGCTTGACGCTGCTGCCAACCTCCTAAACTATGTGGTGTTTGCTCCCCTCATGCCTGTGCTAAATTATTCTCCTGTTAATACTATTGAATCTGTGTTTCTTTTAGAGGCATCCAATGCAAATGTAAAAAAATGAATCATGATGAAAGCTGCCTGAACAACAGCTATAATCTGGCAGAGTGTCTCCTTCCAGCCCTACCTACAAATTGCTTAAAATGAAATTGTATACCATCACACCTCATGCTGTATTCCAATCTCAGATGAAAGGCAACATCTTTGAAACAGGACACACCCAGGGGCGAGGGGTGTGTGAGCAGTCCTGAAGAAGAACAACAAAAGGTGGATCTAATTTTTTCACTGAGAACAAGCCTAGTAATTATTATTATTATTATTATTATTATTATTGGATGAAGTTTCATGGAAGAAACTTTTATTAAAGAGATACATATCTTGGTTCGAGTAATCAATGGAATGTACAGGAGGAATGCATTTGAAAATAAAATTAGATTATTTTTCCAGAAGCGGTGTTGCTATAAGAGGAGTCATCATAGGATTTTTTTTTTCACAGATTCTTTTCCTAGTATTTAAGAAGATTGGAGCCCAAGCTCAGTTCTTCATAATGATCTCTCACCAGGGAAGAAGAGGACTCACAACCTTGAATACTTAGTGAGTTGAGAAAAATCAACATGTGGTATCTTTCTCATTCTTGTGGCAGTTGTCTCACATGGAAAACAGTGAATCAGAGTTTCCAGTGAGGACAGCAGGAGCTGGTCCCTCTGCCTTCAAGGTCATCCCAGGGACCCACTTCCCCCAACCTCCTACAGTCCCACAGGTCAGCCCTAACATCTGCTAGAGCAGTGACAAGGGAACACACAGGGGACCTCACATCACACATCTGAATAATCTAAAGGCTATAAGCTAATAAGCCATTAAATAAAATAGTCTGCCTTCCCACCCCGACAAATACATCTCCATGACAATGAAACTGAAAAAGATGTAAAGTTATGGTATTTTTTTATGATTGATAGTTCGCAAGATATCAAAGATGACTGACGTTAATTACTATTGTGTATATCTAGGGATTCTTCTGATATGCTAGCAATGTTTAGATGAATCATAAAATAAACACACATGTAACTCATAAATATTATGTTTATTTATTTATTTTACAGCAGGATTTATTGAGAAGACAGAAAAGCTCCCACAGTAGGAGGAGACCCGAGGGTTGCCCTATGTTTATTTATTAAATCTCATTGTCCTTACCTTCATTTTTATGAAATGATTGCCATTATCATTAAGATTTTCACATAACTTTTCTTATACTGGTAGTCATGCTGAATTAGATCATCTTTCTTCAACCATCCTAGTTATTACATTTTATTAATTCAATTTTGATAAACTTCTTTTTGTTGAGGCAGTAATATCGGAATTGTCAGTAAAATTATTAAGGTAAAATAAATTCAGAAATGGCCATTCATTTTATATATTATTTTATGTTTAACAAAAGTATCATTACACAACCATGTGTAAATTATAATTTTTGCAGAAAATACAATATTTTTAATTTCACTATTCAAATCACCATCTCACTCACCTTCTACTCTTACAGCAATATCTAAATCTATAAAGCATTTAGGTTTTCTTCTTTCAAATTTTTCAGTGCTGAAGTATAAAGAAAACTAAAAACAGCGAGATGTTGCTCAATTTGTTAAAATTTTTCAGTCAAGACTATTGTCTGATCTATGGTGAACAGAAAATAATGTTTACAGAATGTAGTTTGATGATTATATACACATAACTCTTCTGCTTTGAAGAGTTCATGGCATTTATTGTAACTTAATGCCACTTTTATTGTCCCCCATTTCTTTCTATTTAGTAAAACAATTTTCTCTAAAATGTTTGAGAATATTCTTTTATCAAGTGGAGTACGTATACTTTGATACTTCTGGGTTTTTATGAAAGGCAACTTTTGTAGACATTATTAAGCACACAGTTTACATCAAATGACTATATTCAAAATTAGTTTCTGCAAAGACTATTATTCACTCTTTCTTTAGGAATATTTTGTTATATCACATGACTGTCCTAGTACGTTTTTTCAAAATTTAATCTAAATATTTTAATAACATTTAGTTGGCGTTGGCATTGCCATTAGGTGTCCAAAAGTGGCTCTAAGGTCAATTTTGATGTGTTTCATTAAGATGTTTCATATTTAAACCGATCCAGTAAACACAGTACAGCATCTCTGAATCATTCCAAAGAATGTCATTGCTGTGAATGTACTGAAGTCCATACTTCCTAATAACAAATGCACTATTAATGCTTATTTTCAAATCAGATACTTGAAAACAATTTGACTTTGGAATACGGAAACATGTAGTATAACTATGCTTATCTCATTTTTAAAAAGAAATTGTAAAATGTATTTTCAAAATATGATTCTGGGTTTACAGACAGAAGAATATAGTTATTAGAATAGAAGAATATAGTTGCCAGAAAGAGAAGTAGAAAATATGGGTGATAACTTGACCGTGAAAAATTAGCCTATAGATCACAAAGAGCTGACTTTGACTTACAATATAATCAGAACACATTAAATGAATAATTTTAAAATGAAAACTAAATTTCTCTGGACTCTGATTCTGGCTTAGATACAACTGCTTTCATCTCTGATGTTTCCATATGTGCTATCTTGAAAATCTTCAAATCTCTGTAGAGATATAGTAAAGACTGTTTTGCTCATCCGAATTCCAAAAAAGTAGACACAGAACATCCCCATCTTCAAGCTAGTTATGAAGCTTCAGAAAATGAGAAGACACCTTTATGCTTTATTGTCAATTCACTGGATCCAGGCGCCCCAGGTTCAATCTCCTTTCAGCATCATCTCATCAAAAAGCCATGAATTTCGCAGCAACCTGGATGGAACTGAGTCCATAATACTGAGTGACCTCTCACAAAAACAAAAAACTAAGTATCACATGTTCTCACTCATATAGTAGACCTTGATCATCCAACGTATTACCACAAGAAATTGTCTGACTGTGGTGGGAAACTGGGGGGGGTGAGGGGGATGGGATTAATGGTGGTGGGTATCTATCTGAGGATGGGGAGACACCTCTTATCAACAAGGGTACCTGAACGAAATATTTTTGTATGCCTAACCCCTAACTGTACCCCACAATAACATAAT
>CAUYQG010152964.1:0-65383 GCA_963574415.1 Tarsius wallacei
TGGGCAAAAGATATGAACAGACACTTCTCAAAGGAAGACATCTGAGCAGCCAACAGACACATGAAGAAATGCTCAACCTCACTAATCATCAAGGAAATGCAAATCAAAACTACACTGAGATACCACCTAACTCCAGTCAGAATGGCAATTATCAATAACTCAAAAAATAACAGATGCTGGAGAGGATGTGGTAAAAAGGGAACTCTTCTACACTGTTGGTGGGAGCAACCTCTGTGGAAAGCAGTGTGGCGATTCCTAAAAGCTCTAAATATCGACCTCTCACATGACCCGCAATCCCCCTACTGGAAATATACCCTGAAGAACTCAAATCACTCTATCAAAAAGATACCTGCACACGTATGTTTATTGCAGCATTGTTCACAACAGCAAGGACCTGGAACCAACCATGCTGTCCATCAAAAGTGGACTGGATTTTAAAAATGTGGTACATATACACGATGGAATACTACGTAGCCATAAAAAGAATAAAATCATGAATTTCTCAGCAACCTGGATGGAACTAGAGTCTATAATACTGAGTGATCTCTCATAGAAACAGTGATCTGAGTATCACATGGTGGACCTTGAACATCTATCATAATACTATAAGAAAAGGACCGACAGTGGTGGGAAACTATGGGGGGGGGGGTAGGGAGGGGAAGGGAGGTGGGATTTACAGTAGTGAATATCTGTCTGGGGACGGGGAGATGCCCCTTATCAACAAGGGTGCCTGAATGATACATATTTGTAAACCTAACCCTTAACTGTACCCCACAATTTTAAAATTTAAAAAAAATAGAAAAAAAAAAGTTTTCATTGACTAGTCCAAATAGCTGTTGTTAGCCGGGAATTAAGACTTGACTCTACTTTATTTGAATCTACAGGCCCCACAGTATAAAGATATAGACATTTGCAATTAACCAGAAAGAAAGGGTAGAAAAATAACCACAAATCACAATGAAAATAAAATCAACTGCCAGCTATCTGGATTCCCCATCCAAATAATTTCCCCCTCTTCAATCAGAGTATTTGGCCTGCTGAGTTCTCTGCCATTCCTTATTAGAAGAAAGGGGATTCAATTTTATTTAACAATAACTTTTAAAATTGAAATAAGGGAACACTATTTTTAATCTAAGTCAATATGACAGTAACTTGAATCTTTGAAAGATAGATTGTGATATTGAATAATGTTGAAACAGCATGTATCAGGGGAAATATACTAAAAATAACACACAGCTTAAAAATATACTCCATTTTTGATAAGATAGGGAAGTGTCTGTAAGTCCATAGTGGCACAAGCCTCTCAGAGCAGGGATTCTTGAGCAAGAAATAGCTTTTGGCAATAGCAATTCCAGCAAAAGTGATTCTTCTGACTTTCTCAAACCAAATGCCCTCTGGTCCCCACTTCTTCAGTAGATTCACAAAAGGAGTCTCTGTCCCTTGCCAAGCCCTTCTCTCCCAGTGGCCTAAAGAGAGCTAACAGGGCCTGGATGTCTCGGTGTGACTGTGACCAATTTTAACTGAGTCATAGGAGAATTGAAATTCTAGGCCCCCTGAAAGAAGTTCTATTATGGTTTGTTTCCTTACCAGAAAGTTTCATTACCATTTAACCGCAAGACAAACAGATTTACAAGAGGGAAAGTGGGGAACCTGGTCTTCTTTTACAATCTCCCCTGCAGTGCTCGAATCTGAAGGAGAAGTTTCCCAACAATGGGATTTGGGGTATTATTGTCTGGGCTGGTCAGGGAGCCATAGCCCAAGTTCTGGTCAAGTATTATCCAGGGGCAATTTATAAGTGCTGTTAGGAAAAGAAGAACAGAGATGAAAACAGACGGTCTAGTCCTTGCGTTTGTTAGAGAGAGATGGAGAGAAGTCTAAATAGGTTGTGTTGCAGTTCTTTTCAACGGGTGAGCCCTTACCCCTTGTCTTTGCTTGCTGGTGGTTCATGGGTGGTTTGGACACATTTGGTCTAATAACCTTTCAGCCACAGCTGATGAGCATTTGTGGTCTTTGTGGTAAACCTTGTCTGTAGCCTCAGCCAGCTGCTGTATGCGGTTCCCCTGGAGACTTTCTATTCTGGTAATTGCTTCTCCTAAAAACTGACATGTTTTTTATCTTATGAGCTGGACAGGTACCTGATAAACATTTTTTCCCCTTTTTTGCCTTTGTTGCTAGGCTGCCCAGAACCAAACTGGCATCCTGTTATGACTGTATGGTAACTATGATGGGCATTTTTAAGAGCTGCCTTTTCCTCTGTCTTTACTTTGCTATTCTACTTTATTTTCATCTCCTTGGTCAGACTTCCTATCCTATTTTGAAAATTTATTTGCAGTGGCATTCAGACGGTATTCCCAGTTCAACAGGAATTTTCAGGAGGTACCTCAAAGCCACCCCCAACCTCTGAGATGAGTTTCTATGCATTGGAAAAAGGTGCCCCTTTCTTCAGGCAAACAGCCTCAACCCAATGCCCTTGAATTTGTACTTTTGTCCTTGGCAACCCTGTACGAACTCACCCTGATGGGCTCTGGGCCTGGTGCAACCCCCTCAATTTGAGCACCTTCTTATTTGTTTTACATATTGGCCTGCTACAAAATATTTTGCTTCCAAAAAATTTATGTATTCATTTGTTTTATAGCGAATGAGTTGGTTTTAGGATGCTTTTGATGTGCAAGGTGCTAGAAATACAAAGGTAAACAAGACTGCTTCAAGGACTTCACTTTCTTGGTGGCTACCTTCTGGTGTGGGTGCCAGTCAACAAACCCATCAAGAAATAAAATAATCACAGACTGTAATCATTGCTAGCAAGGAAATAAGCAGGATACTGTAATTGAGAATAAAAGGAGAGGATCAGGAAAATCCTTTCTGAGGAGGGGATAACTAATGTGAGGCTTGTAGGATGAAGAGAAACCTGATACACTAACAGCAGGAGGGAGAGACTTCTGGGTAGGAGGAACTGCAAATGCAAAGTCCCTGAGGCTAGAAAGAACTTGAGGGGTTTAAGAAAAAGAGCTCTGATGACTGCTGTTAACAATATGTAGAAGGAAGAACAGAGTAACATGACATAAAGTCTGAAGGAACAGATTGTTCAGGACCTTTTAGGCCAAGGTAAGGAGTTGAGATTTTATCCTAATTATAATGAGAATCTATTGAATGGTTTTAATGTACTGATTTAAAGTTTAAAGAATCAATCTGGCTGCTATAGGGAGAAAGAGTAGAAGTGAGCAGATCAGTCCATGGGAGAGTTAATGTTGGTTTGGACCAAGGTGGTAGTGATGGAGAGGGAATAAAGTGGCATATGTGGGAAGTGCCATGAAAGAAGAATTGTTAGTGGAGATGAGTGGAATAGATGAGGTAAAGTCAAGGATGGGCTCCATTTCAAAACAGGGTAGATGCTAGTGGCATTTATTGAACTACAGAGGTCTTATGATGGAGAAACTTGGAGAAAAGATAGGAAATAAAGAATCCAGTTTTGAACATGTTGATTTTTGAGACATCTTAGTGAAAATTTTAAGTAGAGAGTTAAATATTTGAATTTGGAACTCACAGAGGACTGGGCTGTTGTTATAAATTTGAGAGTCGTCAGCAAATAGATGGTATTGAAGCCTTGGGATTGAAGGAGCTCTAGAAACATAGTAGAAATGAGAATTCCCAGAACCAAGTCCTGAGGAGTATGTAGAAGTTGAGTGCAGAAGGAAAAGGAAGGAATTGAGATTAAGGGAATGGAACACAACCAAGATATCAAGATTGGAGTGTGTTTCAAGATGGAGGGAATAGTCCACCTCTCAGAGATCAAGTCAGATGAGAAAAGGAATGTATGTATTACATTGGGCAATATGATGAACTGGCCAGAGGAGTTTTAGCGGGTGATAGAAATGGAAGCCAGATGGGATGGAAGAGAGGTAGTGGAGACAGTGACTATAGACTGTCAGGGGTAATGAAAAGATTGTTGCCAAGAAGTCAAATAAATATAGGAAAGGGAGGCCCTTAGAGGTAGGGGCTAGAAGGACCAGGTGAAATGGTCCAAGCATGGGATATCAGGAGTCGAGATTTCCAGGTGGTGATGACAAGCTCTGGGAGTACCTAGAGGGGAAGGTAGAAAAAATAAATCATTGTACTGAAGGAAGTCAAAGGAACTTCTGCCTCAAATTAAATTGGAAAACCATCTTTATTTATTGTGTGTATTTCATGGGTCATCGCAAATCCTTTCTTGGAATTAGTGACACAGTACACATAACTGATGATGATGGCTGATTCATTATGAATCTACTTTCAAAACACCATTGTAGGACACACTTTTGAACACTGTGCATCAGAATTCTTCATTTTCAGGATAGTCCTTGGGAAATATTTAAAAATATTTTAATTATTTTGTCTTGATTAGTTAATAATTCTCATTTTTTAGCAACAATGTAAGACTCCTATGGCCTTTTGGGTGAAGTTTTGTGTGGCATACAAGACCCTTCCAGTGACCAAACTCTTACTTATGCATCCCATTGCATCCCCTGTCACTCCCTTGAGATGTTCTAATCACGACAAACTCCTCAGAAGTCCCCAGGGTCAGGTCAAGACCAGTGTCAGGTCAAGACTTCATGTCTTTGCAAGTGCTGCTCCTTCTGCTGTGCATGAAGATCCATCTCAAGTATCAGCTTCTGGGTTAAGCTTTTTCTAAAAGGTTGAACTGTCTAAACAATGCCATTTTGAGGGGTCAAAAGAGGGTCACATATTGGCAATATCATCTTATTCATAATTTTCTACCATTATTGCAAATTTGAACATATATTATTAATAATAGCTACTGCTTGCTGAATTGTAACTCTGGCCCACTAGCTTGACATTGGATTTACCTTAATGAATGTTGCTGCTTTCCCGTAATTTAGAAAGATAAATTTTGACAGGTCAAACTAAGAGTCTGAATGACCCTTAAAATCTTAATCCTATAATTACTGTTTATTTGTTTTAGGCCACTGCCTTGATCCATGCTTGCCAGACAGGTCCCTAACTGCTGGCATTGGAATGATCTAGGAAGCCAGTTTCTTGAGATCATGAAAAGAACAAGTAGATTGTTGAAATGTGGATGCCAAGTCTTGGTGTAATGCAAACAGAGGGCACAGAGCTTCTGGGTTCACTTCCTGAACACGCTTTTTCTCTCATTGACATGGAATTTTCCTGGAGTTCTTAAGCAAAATGGTGCTGTCTCACCAAAGACCAGGAATCCATTGACAAGTATAGCATAATAGCTCAATGCCCTGAGTTTGGCTAACATTCTTTCCTCATTCAATTTTGATTCTGTAGTTTTCACTGAGTTTCTGGTGTCAAGGTCCACAACAGTGATTGTCAAACTTTAGTGTGCATCAGAATCATTTGGAGGCTTGTTGGAACACAGATTGCTGGGCTTTATCCTCATGGACTCTGATTCAGTCCTTCTGGGCTGGGATTCTAGATTCTGAACTGAGTCAAGCTCCCAGCTGATGGTGATGCTGCTAGTCCAAGGACTTTGCTGATTTGAGTAGCTGTAAGTTCTATTCAAGACTTGATTTACAGGACACCAGATGAGGTTGTATATAAAAGCAAAAATATCAGGGATTTTCTGAGTAAATATCTAAATGCTAAATTGTACAGATAAAAATAAAACAGTCACTTTTAAAAAAGATGTATCTCCTGATTTTTGACATTATGTTAGATACAGGCAACAGTTCATCTTTAATGGAGGGGAAGACCAGTGGGCTGGAACCTGGGAGTCCTTCCTCCAAGATCTTAGAGAAACTTTATTCTCTGTGACCTTCACACCTTCAATGTGTCCTATTCTTAAATCTGTTCTAGAGGAAAATGCTTTATTAAATGTATCTTGCAATGCAAAAATGAATGCAAAGAGTTTTCAAAATGAAAATGTTCCATAATATAATAAGAAATGTGGATATTAGAATCAGGATGCAAAAGGGTGATTTCTTATTTTCCTTTGTTTGGAGGCTCAATGATTTTTGCATGTTTATTAGATCCAAATGATGTGAGTCATGAAGATCAACATATTTCTTTTTAACAGGAATCCTTTGTGTTTGAACCCAACTGCCTCTTCAAAGTGGATGAATTTGGCTTCTTTCTGACCTGGAGAAGCGAAGGCAAGGTATGGCCCAAGAACAGCAAGTTGTTTTTCCTGATTTCTGGTTTAAACCATTACATTTGTCAATGAGTAGACTGAGTGCCTCTTGAGGGCATGGATGCTACACTCACTAGTTCCTTCAAGACTTAAAAAAAAAAGTGCCTCCATGTCCCAGGTATTGGGGGATACAGGGATGATCAAGGACATCATCCTATCCCTCATAGATCTCAGTCTAGGAGCAAAGTGAGGCATTTAAAAAAAAGTTAAAGTCATTGAGTGTCATGAAAGAGAAGTTCGGATTGTTTCAAGAGCTTAAAATAGGTAGGTCTGATTTAATTTTGGGAGGGAGTTAGATTTCCCAGAAGAAGAGATGCTCAAGCTGAAATCTAAAAGGTACATGAAAAGTATGTTCATCTCATTATATCCTGAAACTCAATTTGATGTATGGCACAATGTATACATTTAATGAACATTTGAGCAGAATTTAGGAACAATGGAATTGGAACTATGGAAAAGTTAGCATTATCCCAACATAATAGTTTATGTATACACATATATTTAATAATATACAGATATTACTAACAACATATGTGTAAAAGTAATAATATTTTGTAAACATTTTATAAATGTTCATAGTTGCATTCATATATATTTGAAATAGAATGTTTGGGGTCTTGATTATTTCTGATCATTAGAAATAATTATTATTATTATTTGGTTTTCACTTGTCTTCTACCTTAATCTGATCACCATTACCATCATCATCATCAGAAATATTTGTCAAACACTTTATCTATGACATAGGTCTGGCAGAATTTAAGTTCACTACTGTGTTGAATTCTTTTTCTTTAGGAAGGACAAGTTCTAGAATGTTCCCTCATCAACAGTATTCGATTGGGAGCCATACCAAAGGTATCTGTGATTGGCATCTACTGTTCTAAACACAGATTTATTTATGTTAGAAATGGTTTTCAGATTGATGTTTAACACGTTAATGTCCCAAAATCAGCAAACTAGAAATTAAGAATAGACACAGTTTTGAAATCTTCTCATTGATAACTGTTGGGTGGCATGGATTGCATTATCATTAGTTATATTAGAAATGTTCTTAACCCTTGGAAACCAAGACCTTTCCATGATACTAGCATCAAAGAAACAATCCCTTAACTCAGAAATTAATTTGATAAACCCTCAGTTTTATTTTAGTAGACAGCAAGTCACTTTTTATCTGTGGTTGACATAGAAATGTAAATGATAAATGATTTGTGTAATTCCATATTTGTAAACCTGTTCGCTCAGACATTGTCTCACCTTAAAGGCTCAGTTTTCCTCTGAGAGGAAAAAAAATAAAACACGTAAATTAGTCTTCTTCATGGTGATTGATTTGCTTTGAATAAGCAGCTATTTTCATAATGGTGCTAGGAATGTAAATGATGTTTCTCTCTAGAATATTCTAGCACAGTATTTATTTCCTTTTCTATAATAGCCCTGTAGGGTTTTAGCTGTTCAAAACAAAGTAACATTGCTCATTTTTTTAAAGGGTTTTCTTCTTTTATGTTAGTTAAATTTTCTGTGTAACTGCATGTTGGCTTTTCCTCCTGAGTTCTTTTGGGGAACAAAGACACTATTTTATTGACTAATGTGGGCAAACTTGCACAACTTTCATTCCAGTAGAGGATGCCAAGGCTTGAAAATACTCACTCTTTGTGTCCAGGCTACTTAAAAGAATTAATCTTATTTTTGAGAATACTCTGTGGTCACTGGTTGTGGTAACACAACCTTTATTCATGTGATACCTCCATCACTGTCCTCTGGTGAGAGAGGCTCTTTTGAAAATTAAAGACCTTCCTATACCACTGCCATACTCTAGGTCCTTCAATAACTGCAACCAAAAATCTAAATAAAGGCCCTCACATCTAGTTTTCCAAATCAAAAATTTTATAATACCTTTCTTATCAAGTGATTTCAAGTAATATGTAGTATTACAAATTTCACCTCTATAGATTTTAGAATAATCCAGATATCTGAGTATTTTAGATAGAATACAAATTCTCTCTCTCTCTCTCTCTCTCTCTATATATATATACACACACACACACACACACACACACATACACACATATATCTTACATCAAATATGGTTTCCTTTTATCATGTTACTTCCTCCACGCTCTGGAATCTAACATATTTTTTTCCTGTATGTGTGCCTCTATACAGGATCCCAAAATCTTGGCTGCTCTTGAAGCTGTTGGAAAATCAGAAAATGATCTAGAAGGGCGGATAGTTTGCGTCTGCAGTGGCACAGATCTGGTGAACATTAGTTTCACCTACATGGTGGCTGAAAATCCAGAAGTAACTAAGGTAGCCTCAGTTAAATGGCCTCCCTGTCATCCCCCCCATATGTGTTGTGTGTGTGATTTTTATGTATAATATAATTTTGATATCTATCCTTAAATTGGATGATAATTTAAATTTTAAAAAATTTGCTAACATGTTTCTGTAGAAAATTCAGCAAGCGCACCCTTTTTGCATGTCACTTATGTAGACCAACAACTCAAATACCTACTATGACATATTGTAGGAAAAACTAGCCCAGGACTTCTCATACTTGAATGTACACAGGAATCCCTTAGTCTCTTGTTGAAATGCAGATTCTGATTCAATAAATTTGAGGTAAAGACATGATTCTCCTTGTTTTTTTCTTTTCTTTCTTTCTTTCTTTCTTTTTTTTTTTTCCAGTCAGGGTGTTCCTCTTTCCCCCAGGCTGGAATGCAGTAGCATGATTGTGGCCTACCAAACCTCGACCTTCGGGGCTCAGGTGATTCTTCCATCTCAGCTTCCTGAGTAGCTGGGACTATAAGCACTTGCCACCCTTCCCACCCAATTTTTTTTGGTTTTGGTTTTTTTCTTTTTAGTGATGAGGTCTCGCTATATTGCCTGGGCTGGTCTTGAACTCCTGGGCTCAAGCAGTCCTCCCACCTCTGCCTCCCAAAGTGTTGGGATTACAGGCATGAGCCACCATGCCCAACCATACAATTCTCCTTTTCTAACAAACTCCCAGGTGATATAGATGTTGCTGGTCTGACAACCGGACTTTGAGTAGCAAAGGTCTAGGTCAGTCCTGTCCAGTAGAAATATAATGCAGGCTACATATAATTTCAGTTTTTCTTGTGGCCACAGTTTAAAAATAAAAAGACATAGGTGAAATTAATTTTTTGTTCGTTTGTTGGTTTGAGTTGGAGTCTCACTCTGTTGCCTAGGCTGGAGTGCAGTGGCACACTCATGGCCACTGCAGTCTCGACCTGCTGGGCTCAGGTGATCCTTCTGCCTCAGCCTTCTAAGTAGCTGGAACTACAGGCACATGCTACTATGCCCAGCTAATTTTTTTATTTATTGTAGAGATGAGGTCTCGCCAAGTTGCCCAGGCTGATCTCGAACCTGTGAACTCAGGTAATCCTCTCACCTCAGCCTCCCAAAGTTCTGGGACTATAGGCATAAGCCTCTGCTGGTTATCTTTAGAAAGAAGGAATGGATGGGCTGTGTCACATTCCAACAAGTTCTTTGTATATTTGCTTAATCAAAAAATTACCCAGGCATGGTGACAAAGTAAGACTCCAGCTCAAAAAAAAAAAAAAGACATTAAATAATATAAACTGCAAAGAATGCTATTACTCACAAAGGAATCACAGTTACTATTCCCACCTTTAGAAAATAATATAAAAGTAAGTGTTTTTTTTTTTTTGGTTGGAGTCTCACTCTGTCACCCAGGCTGGAGGACAGTGGCATGCTCACGGCCACCGCAGCCTTGACCTGCTGGGCTCAGGCAACCCTTCCGCCTCAGACTTCCAAATAGCTGGGAATACAGGCATGCACCACCACACCTGGCTTATTTTTTTTTTTTAATTGTAGAGATTAGGTCTGGCCAAGTTGCCCAGGCTGGTCTTGAACCTGTGGGCTCAGACAATTTGCTCACCTCGGCCTCCCAAAGTGCTGGGATTATAGACGTGAGCCACTGCACCTGACCATGAAACTAATTTTAATAAAATATTTTATTTAGTCCAATAGATCCAAAATATTATTTTAATATGGCATCAATATAAAATTTTTCAGAGACATATTTACATTGTTTTACACATACAAAGTCTTCAAAATCTGATGTGTAGTTTCAAATCACACTAGCCACATCTTAGGTGGTCAATACCTATGTATAACTAATGGCTACCATATTGGGCAGCTCAGGTCTAGATGGTTAAGAAATGGAAATCCCTCACTTGTATAAGTTATTAAAATATTGGGTTAAGGCCTGACACAGTGGTTCACGCCTATAATCCCAGGACTTTGGGAGACTGAGGCAGGAGTATTACTTGAGCCCAGGAGGTTAAGGCTGTGGTGAGCTGTGATCATGCCATTGCACTCTTCTGGATGATAGAGTAAGACCCCAACTGAAAAAAAAAAAAAAAAAAAAATATATATATATATATATATATACATACACACATATATATACACACACACATGCATACACACACACACACACATGTGGTTAAGATTCATCTTATAATTTGATACCCTACATACCATTGCCCTGGCAAGTGAGTCACATAGAGATTTTTACCAAGGAAGTATAAATCCTCAAACTTAAATCTTTCTTTTCTGGAAATCATTTGTTTTCAGGATGGTTTAACATTTGTGCAGAGCTCTCATTATCTTCCTGGTTTTCTTCAAAATAATTTATCTAGCTTACGATAATGTAAGAATATAATAGATAGCACTTATAACATATAAAATATGTGTTAACTATGTTATTGGTAAGGCTTTTGGTCAACAAGAGGCTATTACTATTACATTTTGGGGGGTCAAAAGTTAGACATGGAATTTTGCCTGCATGAGGGTCAGCATCCCTAACCTCTTCATTGCTCAGGGGTCAACTGTATGTGGACACTAACAGGCCATATCTTAAAACAGGCCAAGACTAACAGCAATCAAATTATGGAAAGCAAACACGTTATGGGATTTATTGATTTGAGCCATCTTTCAAGGACTGTACTTGCTCGGGGCTCAAGGTGAGGTGGGCAGCACCATGTAGAGAAGGTGTCTTAAGGAATAGTAAATAAACATCCTTGGTATCTTCACATTCAGTAGGCTGAGGAGGAGGAAGAGGGGGTCTGGTCTTGCTGTCTCAGAGGTGGCAGAGGCGGAGGAGGTGGCGGAGGCAGAAGGGGAGGAAGGAGAGACAGGCACACTCAGTATAACTTTGATTGAAAAAGTCCACATGCAAGTGGACCTGCACAGTTCAAATCAGTGTTGTTCAAGGATCAACTGTGTATGTTTGAGGGGTTGGGGGCTATATACTTAAAGATAAAATTTGGAGGTTTTTTCCTAGTAGCATTTCCATGGAAATCTAAGTGCAGCTAGCCAGATAAGTGAGAACTAAAAAATAATTCTCTGTATTGGATTTTCCAATCAAATGCAATACTATTTAAGCCTGCTGTTACTGAAGAAACTAAGTGTTTCAGCTTCTGGGAATTATTACTTTGAATTTCATTAATAGTATAATATGAATCTCATTTTCCAAACTGGACAGTCCATAGTTATTTGAGCATGTCCTTTTGGTTGATTGACACTTGGATAAGATACTGAATAAATTTTTTCACTGAATATGCATGTATGTGGATAATCTTGCCCACTTTCTGATTTCAAAACTTAAAATAACTGTATTAATACAGATCAGAGTGTTTACCACCCCCAGCAACCACCATTGTATTCGTGTTCCTCTTTATGTGTTGCCAGCCCTAGCAGAACACACAAGCCATCAAGTGGGAGGATTTATATGAAATACATACAGGTATAATTACCTCAGGTGAAAACAATGGGAAAATTTGTAAATTAAATTGGCTCAGTGAGAAATGTAGAATCCACCCAGTATACTGGAAATGGTGTTTATGACTCAGTGGTATCACTCAAACATGAGAACAGCTTAGAAGCCTAGAATCATGAGGCCATGAAATATAGTCCTCTTAGTTCATGTAATGAGCAGCTGTATTCTCAATCAGTTTATTACAAAATTCAGTTAGAGCAAGTCATCATTTTTTAAATTAATACACATATACCTTAGACAGTTTAACTTGAAGCATATAAATAGTCAAGTGTTTACCAGTCTTTTGCTAGGGCTGAAACTTTTCTTTAATTATGGATCTGTTGATTAGGGCTTATGTATTTTTGCCTACACCTTACCTCTAATGCATTGTCTCAGATAAAGGGCAACTAAGACTTTAAGGACACTCATGGGGGGAATGCAACAGAAAGCAAAGTTCTATCATGATATGACTCCTTTTCATAATCTTTTGGTTATCTTGTCCACATAGAGTTTGAGAAAAAAGCTTTCAGCAGGTTGCCTTTAAAGAAATATTCCCAAAATAGTGTGGTGGTCATGCCTTTAATCTCAGCACTTTGGAAGGTCGAACTGGGAGGATTGCTTAAGCCCAGAAGTTCGAGATCAGCCTGGTCAACACATTGAGATCTCATCTCTACAAAAAATTTTTAAAAATTAGCTGGTTGTGGTGGCACCTGGAGTCTCAGCTACTCGTGAGGTTGAGGCAGGAGGATCACTTGAGCCTAGGAGTTCGAGACTGTGGTAAGCCATGATTGTGCCACTGCACTCCAACCTGAGTTGGACTCAAAAATAAAAAGAAATATTCCCAAAACATTCAACTGGAGAAACAACAACCCTCCTTCTTTACACAAGAATATTTCATTGGTTTATATAATTTTTACAACAACTGACATAAACAGGTTTGGAAATAAAAGGTAGCTTGTGGTGCCATGCAAGGTGAGGGCAAAATAATACAAAATATTGGAAAGTGGCTTCCTAACTGGGAGAGGTTGGCATTCCCTGCGTGACCAGTGTCTTGCTTGTCTTATGAACAGCTGACGAGTTTTGGTCTGATCAATGAAGTCTAAGTAAAGAAAGAGGGTTTCTAGTATAGAACTTGCTTGTGAGTATTTATCCTATGAGCCAATTCCTAATTCTTGGGCTCTTATTACACTTACAAGAAGAAGAATTGAAGAATTCACTTATCCAATCAGTAATCCAGGCAAAGGGGCCAATTTTCAACTTACTATCCTTTTCATGGAGGTCTAAGTTCCACATGGAAGAACCTTTTCTGATTTTGGTCAAGCCATTTTACCTTCTTAGTTTTTCTACTTCTCAAACAGGGTCTCTGAGATTTTTTTCTTCTTATTCAAGCGGGTGTTTTAAGAGTCAGTAACATTTTTTTATATGAAATCTGAGTTTCTCAGAGTTGAGGTTTTAAATAAATACCAAATATGTTTTTAGTGTCTGTGACTCTAAACATATGTTTGTACTTTTTTCAATAAAAGATGACAGCATTATAAGAGGCATTCTTGCATTTTTTTTGTCTTTCTTTCTTTCTTTCTTTTTTTTTTTTTTTTGAGTCAAAGTCTCACTCTGTTGCCCATGCCAGAGTGCAATGGTATGATCATGGCTCACCACAGCCTGTACCTCCTGGGTGCAGGCAATCCTTCCATCTCAACCTCCCAAGTAGCTGAGACTACAGGCATATTACACCAGGCCTGGCTAATTTTTTTTAATTGTTTGTAGAGATGAGGTCTCACTATGTTGCCCAGCCTGGTCTCAAACTCCTGGGCTCAAGTGATCCTCCCACCTTGGCCTCCTAAAGTGTCAGGATTACAGTGCCAGGATTACAGGTAAGCCACCACTCCCAGCACATCTGTATTTTCTGTAGCTGCCCTCTCTGCTTAAAGAGTAAACAAGCTTATCTTGCTATGTTTACCTATTTAGAAGATTTGAGCTCAATTCTCCTCTACTAATATGTCCCAAATCAAAGCTTTCACTTTTCTCACTGGCTCTTCCCACAGTCTTCATCTCAACAGCTCATCCTCTCAGTTGCTGAGACAATGAACACCTTCCTCTCATACCTGCATGAGTCCATTCACAAATACGCATAGCTGTACCTTCAACATGCATCCAGAATCCAGTGGCTTCTCTCCACCACCATCACTACACTGTGGTTCAGGCCAGTGGCCTCCCCTGTTCTGCTCCAACAGACTTCTCACTGGTGTCTTGGCCTTGATCTTGCCTCTTGTAGCCTAGTCTGAAAATCGCAGCTGGAGGGATGTTTTTAAAATGTCATTCAGATCACATCACTCCACTGCTCAGAACTCTCTAAGGCCCTGCCAGAGCCTCACTTCCATTCCCCTTTCTGCCTTTCTCTCCCTCTTTCCTCTTTTGTGTTTTCTTCCAGTCCCAGAGATTTTGCATGTGCTGTTCCCTCTGCCTGAAACACACTCTTTCCCCGGTTATGCACAGAGCTTTTTCCCTCATGTCGCTGCTGGAAGAGCATTTCAGCAGGCACTCCCCCATCTCACCAGCCTTCAGCACATCCCCACTCCTTGTCCTGCTTTATTTTTCTTCTTAGCACTTAACACTACTTACATGCCATGTGTTCATTTACTTATTCTCCTCCACCATCTGCAGAGGGGCAGTGTTCTATTCAATGCTGTATCCCCAATATCTAGAATATACTGTCCCAACATTTAGGAAGTGCTCCATAAACACTTGTTATATTGAGGTGTTATATTGAGGTGTTTATGTTGACTAAATCAATAAATTCCAACTTGGGTGATAAATTCTGAATGACCCTTAATACTGTCCACTTCAATTGTGTGCAGTTTAGCTGTAAGAACAGCTAGGAAAATGATCTTTTGATGAGAAGACAGAGAAAATATGATCCAATGATAGTCTGAAGGGAACAAAAAAACCTGGGATCCCGTGGTGTTATTTTTAGAGTCACTTTTCAGGATATAATAGGACCAGTAACTGGTAAGAACCCATGACAAGATGGGAGGTTCTGACCCCACACTCTGGCCTCGTTCCGGCATGGATCATTATATCCTGCTTACCTAAATCCTTCCTGTTGCTCCAGTTAGAAAATTTAGCTTTCATTTCCTCTCCTGAAAAGCCCTCTGTTAAAAGAATTACTAACAAATGGCTGCCATTTTTATTCCAAACCTGGTGTGCTTTTGGGTAGTAGGTAAGTCTTTTATGTCAGATAGTTAAAACACTTAAGAATAAAAACAAGCCGGGCTCAGTGGCTCAGCCTGTCATCCTGTGCTTTGGGAGGCTGAGGTGAGAGGATTGCCTGAGCCAGCGGGTTCGAGACCCACCTGGGCAACTTGGCGAGCCCTCATCTCTACAATAAATCAAAAATTAGCCGGGCGTGGTAGCGCACGCCTGTAGTTCCAGTTTCTTGGAAGGCTGAGGTGGAAGGATCGCCGGAGCCCAGCAGGTCGAGGCTGCGGTGGCTGGGAGCGGCCACTGCACTCCAGTCTAGGCGACTGAGTGAGACTCCAACTCAAAAAATCAAAAATAAAAAAAAGAATAAAAACAGTCACACAAATAAGGGATTTTTCCATTTTTTCTGAACTGTAATAAAGCTCTTCCCCCCCAATCATTCTCATCTTTTTGCCCACTGTTTACCATAAGCTATACCAATAACCTAATACCGAGCATTGCAACAACTTAACTCATTAGAAAAGCAACTCAGTTCCTCTCCTGTATTTTTTTTTTTCTCTCTCTCTCTCAATACAACTAGCTGGGAAGGATTTCTATCTCTAGTGAGCTAAAGGGAGTTCAGTTGTCTTTTATTAGTTACAGCTGGTGCTGCACAGCAAACTCAAATCACAGTCACTATACATAAGCCTGAAATGCAAGCCTCATTTGAAATCTCCACAAATAAGTCTGTTATTTTATACCAAGTTGAATTTTCCTGTGATTACAAAAATTAAGCTGTTATTATGAGGTTCAAAATGCAAAGATTGGGATTGAGTTGAGACAATTTCCAGACTGCTCATTATACTTTATGCAGGTTGTAAATATTTGGTGAACTTCATAAATTATGCCTTGTAACCAAGCCATCAAATAAGTGTATACATCATTACTATGGAAATTAAATTATAAAAATACCATGTGTACCTTTTTATACAGAAAAGATAAAGTCAGGTCATTTATTATAGGTAATAAATATTTTAACAAATGGGGTTGAATGTCAAAATTGCACTGCTGAATTTGAATTATGGTGAGTGGAAGGCTTACTGCCATAGTTCCAGGGGAAGGGATTTTCTCTTTGTTTCGCAGAGAAAAAAAAAAAATCCAGTCTCTATTTAATATGTCCCTTCTACTGGCTTTGCTAACATCTTGCAGAGCCTCCCAACCCTACCTCGTCTGGTATTCAAGCACAGGGCTACTCCAAGGGATTGGATTGAAGGATTTAGCCTCACCTTCTTAGAAATGCTATTTCATTTCTTGAAATGCAGTTTTAACTGTATTATATAAGCCAGTAGTTCTCATACATGTGTTCCCCAGACCAGCTGCTCCAGCAATACCTGAGAACTTACTAGAGATGGAGATTTCCAGGCACTGCCTCAACCCTAATGAATTAGAAACCCTGGGTTTTAACCAGCCTCCAAGGTGATTCTGATAAACACTCAAGTTTGAGAGTCACTACTGTGCAGAAAAGCTCAATCAGCTAGCATTTATATCCTGCTTTTCTTGCAGAGATCGTAAAGAACTTGCATTAACTTGCCGGTCTGCTGCCCAGGTTCACCTGAGCATATGTCTGCTGAATACTCAAGCTGCTAAAGTGTAAATCTGCACTTGCTCTCCACCCTCATCCCAGCCCCAGCATACTCACTGGTTAAAGGTTCTTCACCGCATTGCCTCATCAGTGTGGGATAGTTGTATGTCTGTGTGCTTGTTTTGGTTTTTTTTTAGTTTTTAGTTTTTGCTTTTTCATGTTTCCAAGACTGGAAGTTGGCATTTTCTTGTTTACTTTTTATTCTTTAAATTCTTCTGAGTTCACTGGAAACAAATCAGTGAGGGCACTAAGGTTTCTTAAGGGCACAACGGTGAATCAGAGCAAACGAGTGTGCGCATATTCCTAAGTTTAAATGCCCCATCTCACCTAGGAGTTTTCTTCTTGCCAAATAAACACAATGGGTTTTATTGTTTTTATTGCTGTGCTAAATTTCAAGACCATCCGACTCCATGCCTTATGAGGGCTGTGTTCATCAGTCAATCTATGGAGTGGGTGAAACCAGGCTCCCTGGACCTCCCACTACTACCTTTTCTCTCTCTGGCTCCTTCTTCCTTGACCTCTAGCTTTTCATTTGCTCTTGCAAGACAGTCTGTCCTGGAATTCACTACTTCCTCGTCTCACCCATGGCGGCGCTCTCGGTACTCTGACTTATTTCTTTATCTGTGCATTACTAAAGCTGTAGCTCCTTTTTTTTTTTTAAGTTGGCATCTCACTCTGTCGCCCATGCTTGAGTGCAGTGGCATGCTCATGGCCTATGGCCTCCTCAGCCTCGACCTGCTGGGCTCAGGTGATCCTTCCGTCTCAGCCTTCCAAGTAGCTGGAATTACAGGCACGCACCACCATGCCTGGCTAATTTTTTGATTTATTGTAGAGACGAGGTCTCACCAAGTTGCCCAGGATGGTCTCAAACCCCTGGGCTCAGGCCTCCACCCCCCAAAGTGCTGGGATTACAGGTGTGAGCCACCGTGCCCAGACTGCAGCTCCTTTAGACCAGACCTTGTGAACTCAGATCCCTGCCATAGCCAGGGAGATGATGTGAACAGTGAAAAAGTGCCAGGCAGAGACAAACAGGGGATGGTGTGGACTTCACTGAGTTGCAGGGCACATACCCTATCGAGGAGACAGCACCCCTTGCTTCCTACTAATTTTCCAACTAACAAATCATAGGCCTGAGGTTTCTAGATTGCTGTTGATGTTTTTTTCCATGAAATACTGAGCATCTGGTTTCTTTACATGCAATCTCCTGATGTTAAAATGTTGAAAGATAATTCATTTTTTAAACACTGTGCCAGATGACAAACATGTCTGGATCATTTAGAACTTTAGCTGTAAACATTGGGTAACCAGCATATGCACGTGCTTGCACTAACATGAATACTGATATTTACTTAATGTGTTCACCATATTGACATTTTAAATGAAGATGCCTTTTTTCTTAAATTTCTTAATCCATCTATTTATCCAAGAATTTTTTTTTGATTAATCTTAAACTTGGAAAATCATTTTGATTCTATTAGTCTTTTTCTGTTCATTTGTAAAAGAAAGGAGTTGAACCATGGGTCCCTTGAAGTCATTTTCTCATATGAAACTTAAGGACTCTCTTTGCAAAATAAAGTACACCAGTAGCCAAGGAGGGTTCAGGTTAGTTGCTTTGACGGGATACTTGACTACACATGAAAGTCCCTAAATTAGTTTAACCCGGACACATCACCATCAGGCTAGGAGTCAAACTCTGTGGTTGGAGAGGGTAGGGGAGAGAAGTTGTTCCATGAAAGACGCAGAGCACCATACCCAGAAGAGGGGGATCTACTGATCACATCGTGGTGATGTCCAGATCAGACAGTCCACTAGAATAGTAAAGGCTGTGCAGATGGGAGTTAGGACATGAAATATGCAGAAGTAGACAGTGTTGGACCCACAGTGTTATTGAGAAATTGGAAAGTTTGGCTAAGACTGCAGCCTGCTTGGAGTACCAAGCCAAGATGCTTGTAGAATCTATCCTGAAGCATCTAGGAGGGTATTAGAAGGTCATTACTTGTGTTGGAAGAGCAATGCACGCTCTTTACATGCTAAGAAGATGAATATATTGTGATTATCATGTAGGTGATTAACATGTGAGTGAGAGTCTTGCTACTCAAGTATGATTGGGGACCAACTGGGCATATCACTCAGGATATTCTTAGAAATGCAGGATCACTTGGTGAGACCTCATCTCTACAATAAATAAATAAATCAACAAGGAAAAAAAAAAAGAAAAAAAAAAGAAATGCAGGATCTTAGGCCCAACCCAGACCTGCTGAATCAGAATCTGCATTTGAGCAAGTTCTCTAGCTACCTTCAGTGCACAGTTAAGTTTGAGATCCTGAGGTAGAATGCAAGAAAATCAGTCGTTCTTGGTTTCAGTCCATTACACAAAGAGGAAAAGACCTGAGAAACATTGGAATGTAGAATCCAGAGGGTTTATTCCAAGGTGAAGTTAGAGGTGAAGCTAAAATAGAGACCAGATTTTAAGTGTAAATAACAGGGAGTATGATGATACAGTTATCCGAAATTGAGGGCCTGGTTACTTTGGGTCAGAGGGAAAAAGGGATAGTGAATTTGTCTAAAATATGTTCTCTGAGGAATCTGTCACGTGACCTGCTATGGATCATACATTGGGAAGGAGATCAGTCACTACTTGAGACCCTTGTCTTCAGGGATCTTTGGGGCTTGTCTTCAGGGCTAGTCCTGGCCTCACTGTCCCCTTTGTTGCACATTTCTAGCCCCTTGACATTCTGGAAGGATCTATCTTTGTTTTCTTTTTGAAACCCCCTACTGACTTACAGAGTCAAATGTGATTTTTTAACTGTCATTGTTCTTAGTGCTGGACTCAATTTTTTAGCCCCTGACTTATTTAAAAGCTCCTTGTCAAAATGCATGTTCAGGACCATACAACATGTCACTGGAGCTGAAGGTGGTTTAGCTGTTGTTTTAGGGAATTTTGTCACCTGCATCAGTGACATGGTTTCCTTGGAGGAGTGAGCATATCAAAGGGGTAAAAAACTCCTTGAGCCTCAGTTTAGCTCCCTGGTCAGCTGCAACTGCCCTGACCGTGTTGACAAAGTCGTTTTACCCATTTGCATGGGCAGGCTGTTTTTTTACTTTTGACTGGTGTCCTCTGAATGCAAAAGGAGTTTTTCTTATGGCAAGAGCATGTACTTGTAGTATTACACTCTAATGTAGACAGTCCAGGAGAGGAAAAAAAAAAAAGAAAGTAAAAATCCCCTAGAGTGCATTCTCTCTGCTGTCTTTTTTTTTTTTTAAAATTCAGGTGAAATTTGCATAACATAATCTTAACCACTTTAAAGTGAGCAATTCAGGGTCATTCAGTACAGTCACAATATTGGGCTTCTGTCACCTCTGTCTAGTCTCAAAATGTTTGTATCACACCAAAAGGAAACCCTGAGTCAGTAAGCAGTTCCTCCCCGTCCTCCTCCCCACAGCCCTGACAACCACATTAATGTGTCTGTTTAATCCATGCACAATTTTCTTTTTATATGCAGTTGAACTCATGCTATGAGTTTAATATATGGTATTTTTCATTTAAACATTTTACAATATGTATTTTCCTGGTCACTAAAACTTTTTCTCGGGCTTCAGTGTCATTGTAAACCCCTGTGACCTGCAAGGTGAATTTTCTTGGTGCTTCTTTAGAAAACGTTAAGTGTTCAGAGCACTTCTGTCTCCTCCTGGGGCACATGGTTTTCATTGCTGGGGCCTCTCTCACCACTGTGTTTCATGAACTTGACAGAAGAGACTCTTGGCCCAGCCCAAAGCTGCTGCTCATTTTGTCCTAATTGCAAGTGTTATCAAACGACTCCACCAAGGGAATGCAAAATGAATCACTCTAATTGCACCAGAAGCATAATGTGAAGTTTGGATTTCACCTTTTGGCCCCTGGGAGACAAAAATGTCACTAGCTTTAAATTGCTTTTCCATTTTCCACATAGCTCTGGTTTTTACTGCCAGCAAATACTGCCACTGGGAACAGTGTGTGTGCGTAAAATGGGCCTGTGTGCACGTGGGTGTTTTCTCACCTGTGTGGTATCATTACAAATGGGTTGCATGAGGTGGGTAGGACACCTTGCCTTAGATCAGATTCTGTTGCCTCTGAGTTCTATGATACGAAGCAGGTAATTGAGTAGTCATAACCAGAGGTCAGCAAGTGCGGCCCATGCACTAGACACAGCCCTCAGCCTGATTTTTGTGTGGTCAGTGAACTAAGAATGGCTTTTACACTTCTGAGTGGTTGTTTAAAAAAATGCGACCCCTAAAGTCTAAAGTATTTATATTTATCATCTGGCTCTTTACAGAAAAAAGTGTTAGTAATATCAACAGCTGCATAGGAAAACATTTTTGGTTTATATTGTATGCCAGACACTGTTCACAGTGCTTTATGTGTATTACCTCATTGAATTCTCACAACAACTCTATGGGATAGGTATTATGATCATCTTCATTTTACAGAGGATGATAGACCCAGAGAGGGTGAGTAACTTGCCCAAGGCCACACAGCCAGTTAGTGGTGTTTTGAACCCAGACGGTGACTCCACTCTAGATCCTGAATTCATCCACCACTCTGTGCTGCAACTCACAAGTTGGCTCACGCTTCCAACTGCATAGAGACAGGGGCGCAGCTCCTTTCACCTGTAATGCTGTCTGATTTAATAAACTTCTTAGGGAAACATTTTAATGTCATTACCTGCATTACTGCTATGTTGTCACACAGCAGTACTTTCCAGATTGCTGGTCCAAAACACATATTCCTCAAAAAAGTCCACATATACAGGGGTTTCCCTTGTCAAACAAATGTGAGAAAATTTGCAGATAAGTTTCTTTATTGCAGCAGTGGCGGAATTTTTATTATTATTATGAGAATCTCAGCAAGATGGGGGGGGGGTATTCTACTATTTCCCAAATAACTTTTTTCCCTATTAAAGGGACACAAATTAAAATCTTGCAGAACTACTGTTGTACTGAAAAAAACAAAACAGCAAATGATGTCATACAGCCCAATATTTTTGCCAGAAATATCAAAACAGTGATATCTAGGCATTCATTTATTCATATTTACCATAAATATTCTACTTACTTTTCCTGTATTCCTGCTGCCACTTCTTTCCTTCTTCTCTCCCCTTCTTTAGTGTGTGTATAGGATACTTTTCCTTAAAGGACAGAGAGTTAGATAATGAAACTTGCGTCCACTGATTTCGGTTCCTTTGAGTAGCTCTTCTATTGAACGGCCCTTTGAGTTTATCGGATTGCCTATTGATTTGATTTGCCTGAACTGACTAGGTTGATGCTGCCTAGTCGAGAGGTAGCCAGAGGCTCCTTGATTGATGATATCTACCTCAGAGACTGAGCAGGTAGCAATCTGCAAGTTGAAATGCTATTTACTTTGGCATGACTTCATTTGCCAATATTGTCAACAGGCGCACATCAGGAAGAACGTGGCCTTGGGATTGTAAATAAGGCCATCAGCAAAAGAAACAACTTGATAAACACGTTTCACATAGCCAACTGTTCACTCATCCGTTACCACCAGGATTTTGGAAATTTTGCAGAGTTGAGACAAAAAAATACGCTCTCAAAAAATTGTTCATTTCAGACTGGCATATAATGATGCTCTTCATTGCCTCAAAATTTAGAGCTCTCTATGTAGATGTCACATAAGTGTTGCATAAAATTAAACAAAATGTCTCATTTTATTTGTGGGTGATTTCTGGGGTTTATAGGAATGTAGTAGCTCTGTGAATTTTGAGTCACTGAAGAACATAACATGGCCCTTATCTAAAATCAGTAAGCACAGGTAAACATAGGCATTAACGTACTGACTTTGTATGTGTGTGTTTTCTTTCTGATTGGTGTGCATGTAACAGTAGGTTTATTGTAGTAGATGAGACAAGATGCTAGAGATACCACAGACACTGTTACAGGGTGTATACAGAATCGGACTTAGGTAATGCAAGAATTATCTTAGGAATAGTAACGAACAAACCCATTTGGTAAGGACATTTGACACCAGCTTCTGAGTGATGACCAAGAGCAGCACAGGTGTCCTCTCCCTTCTTGTGACCATTTAGAGGTTCTTTTTGACCTAACTACCCAGTGTTGTCAAGATAGCCAGCCACACTGACAGACTGTTTTGACTATCTGGGAGTGACTAAGCTAATTTTAACTGGGAACATATAAATATTATCCTTGCCCACCCAATTCTATTTTTCAAACACAGCCACCCATGCTCAGAGATGGCAGCTTATTTCCTGCTCAAATACTAATTCGCCATGTTCTGAAGGTGATTTAAGAATCAGATGGCACTTAATACATTCCTTCTCTTGCGTTCATCAGCTTCACCCCGTTAGCAGAGACTAGCAGATGCAAAATTTGTATTATCTGGAAGACATTCAGATTGCATCAAGAAAAAAAATTCCCCAGTTGCTCTTTTTCTTTCTCTCTCAATTCTTCTTTTTTGGAATCTGAAAACTTTTTGAGAATTATAAATGACTTCCCAAGGGATTTATAGATTGCTACTGAGTTGTCCAAAGGCCAACCAGTTTCAGAAGTAGATTGCTCTAGGTCATTATCATAGACTCATTAATTTAGCTTGCTATCCTAGGTTTATCAACTGGACTTGTCCAGGGTGGTGGCCGAATTCCCTTACTGTGTAAGAAATTCCTTATGGTCTATTGTCTTGCACTCTTCTTTCCTGCAGCAACAGTTTATGGTGAATTTCGGGTTTCTTTCTCTGGTTTATTCTCACTGACATCACTGTCGTGGTCTGCCTATTTGCCCTCTTATCCCATGGGCATGTGGGTGTTTCCAATAGCGACATTGACATCTTATGAGACTAGCACTTAGCTACCTGCACTTGCCTCTCTTTCCTAGAGCCAGGTGAAAGCAGTCATCTTAACATGATTTACAAGTTGGCCTGTGATACACAAACAGACATCACTAGTTCTAATCCTATTTAATTTTAGGATGAGTTTAGTGTCCTAGATAAGTACACTTAAAGGATAAAATATTGATGCCATGTGTCAAGTCCTAACCAGCCTCTCCACTCTCTGCCTGTACCCTGAGGTTTTATAATTCCTAGGCCTCAGACTTAGGCCAGTTGTCATGGAGACACAAGATTTGCGGAATATTGGCCCTCAGCCTCTGCTTACACCTGACACTGTACTGGCTCCAGCCTTGGTCTCCAGGTTGGATGACTGGACATGTGGTAGCCCAAGACTTGTTCTGATCAGCTATCTAGTCCTGGGATGTTGACTTCTGTCTGATTTCTGTACTGAATCATCTAGTAAGAATCCTCCCAAGGAGTCCAGGTCTTCCAGACCAAAACTGTCTCAAGCAGGAGGAACTGTTACTTCTTTTTTTTTTTAAGCGTGAAAATATAGTTTATTTAAAAAGTGAATTGGAGAGAGAGAGAAGAGTCACATCCCCAAGGTAGGGGAGGGAGCCAAAGCTTATGGCGGCCATTGCTCAAAGAGCTACATGGCCAGACCAGAGCTGGCTTCCTCTGGGCTGTCTCCCCGCTGCCTGATGAGATCCTGGAAATCAACAGCTTCTGGATTTCCTGTGGCTGTGAAACATCCTCTTAGCCAGGCTCCCTGTAGTTGCCTGCATTGCTTTTATAATGCCTGTAGCTTTTTAAAAAATAGATCAGCACATACAGTGGGAGGTAGGGGTGGGGCAGATTTTAACCAAAACTGGGGAATGAGGATTTAAAAATTGGAATACTCACCCTAAGGTGTTTAGTTAGCATTTGAAAGAATTTGAATCAAAAGCCTAAAGGTCAATCATCATATATAAATTACACCTCAATAAAATGAATTAAAAACAAAAACAAGACAAGTCTATTCTTCAGTGGCCACCTATGCATCCTCTTAATGATCTTAATCTCTCATTAGCACCAGATGCTCTGATACTAGCTTACTGCAGTGATTGCTGCATTAGAGACTCCTGGAGGGCTTGTTAAAAGGCAGATTACTGGGCCCCATCCCCCAGAATTGCTGATTCTGTAGGTTTGGGATAGGGCCTAAGAACTGGCATTTCTGATAAGCTCCTGGAGCTAAAGTTGCCAGTCAAGGGACTTGAGAATCACTGGCATGGTGAAGACTGGAACTGCTTTTTTTTTTGGTGAACTTCTTCGTGGTATTCAAGATATGCAATTTGTCTAGAAATAACATACATACCCTGCTCCCCTTGCGAGACCAGGGCATAAGAATCAAGCAAGCCCAAATGACTACATGACAGCTCCTGGATACTTTTTAGAGATGTAAGTTGTTAGAATCTCAGTGCAGATGCCAAAACTGCTGAATTCAACAAAGTACTTTAACAAACGCCCCAGATGATTTCAGTGCACGTGAAAGTTTGAGAAACATTTGCCTAAACCAGATTTAGCTCACGTCATCTGGTTCAATGGTCCTCAATTGTAGGTGCACATTAGAATTATCAGCAATGTTCAAAAAGCAGACTGACGGCCCAAATGCACTCCAATTGTTGTTAGAATCTCTAGAGGTAGGACCCAGGCTTCTGAAATGTTTACAAACTCCCCAGGTGTCTCCTAATGTACCACTCGTGCTGGGAACTACCAATCTAGTCTCTAAGTGCTATCCACATAGTTTTAACAATGTACCAGCTGGAAATCCCTTCTCCCTAGCCTGCCCTCAAAATTGAATACTGATGATTTAATGCCAATGAATACCTTCTAATTGAAATGAAATGATTTCTTTCATCATGCTTTTATAGACTCTTAAGAGAAAATATTTTGGTGATTTATCTAGTTTCTACTTATTTTAGAATCTGAGCCATTGGCTATATTTCATGGTAATCTGAAGCTCAAATGCCTTCATAAAACTAAAGTTCTAGTTGAAGATGAAAGTATAGTTACTGCACTGGATAGTATTCATCTGGAGATTTGTGAAATGCTGCAATGTTACCTTCTAAGAACCTTAGAAAGTATCTTGTCTTAAACAAGGTTAGACCCTGTGGAAATCTTTAAAAACTTCATAGTTTGCTCCAAGTGCGTGGAAATGGGTCTTATTTCTTATTTCTTGAATGCCCTTTAGTCTCACCAGAACTCACAGTGCCAAGGAGTTAAAAGCTGTATTTCAAAGTATATAACTTCCTCACACATTATTTGAGTAGATGAAAACTAGTTCATAGAGCAATTAGGCTCCTTGAAAGTAACCAATTGAAATATACCCTGATGTAACTGAACTCAGGCTTGGCTGCTTGTTGCTCAAAAGCCAAACTTGAGAGACAAGGATTGGTGTCAGGAAAGCAGGTGTATTCAGGGATCAGCAAACTGAAAGGATGACAGATGAATGTCTCAAAGACCATCTCAAGTTCCTCAGACCATCGGAGGATTTTTAAAGGGACAAGACCTTGGGCAAAACTATGTACAGGGATTGGGAAGCTTCTTTTTTCTTGGTCAAGTCATAATGTTTTTTAAAAATCTTTAGCAAAACAGTGTACATACTCCCCTTTTTCCCAGAGTTAGTCTCAACAGCTGTATACTTGTTGTTCCTTCATTATCTTTTCATATTTCAAAGTTATTCTAGCCTATATGCACGTATGAATAGAGGCCAGAGGGCTCCCCAGTCTAAAATAGTTAGCTATGTTAATCTTTTGTCACTGCACTGTTACACTGATTTTTTTCTTATCCCCAGTTATTTAAAAAAAAAAAAAAAGAACCTGCATGGACCCAGATTTATGAGTTGCAGGTACCAAGAAGTTCCCATGTTTCAGATATTTCAGATGGCCCCATTTCTAGATTTATTCTCACAACTCAGGCATAGGGAAGGTGACAGTCATTGCCTATAGCATCTTGCCCCCTCTCACTTCCACATACAAGAAATGTGAACCCCAATCTCCTGAAGATGTGCAGGTTTGAATTCACATTCTTGTGAACAGATATTTGTTCAACCCAGCGTGGGTGGGATGTGACAAAAACAAAGAGAAATCAGGAATGGTGAGGCTCTTTCAGGGCCATCACTGCTAGGATGGATATCCCTCTGAAGTCACTCTAGAACACTTCAGCTCCCTTAGGACACTGCTATAGTCTGAACATTTGTGTCCCCCCTTTATTCCTATGCTGAAATCCTAATCCTCAAGGTGATGGCATTATGGGGTGGGACCTTTGGGAGGTGATTAGGTCATCAGAGTGGAGCCCTCAGGAGTGGGATTAGTGTCCTCATTTAAAAAAATTAATAATAAAGACCTCAGATATCCCCCTTGCACCTTCTACCACATGAGGACACAGCCAGAAGGCACTACATGTGAACTACAAAGTGGCCTCTTACCAGATACCAAATCCGTTGGCACCTTGATCTCAGACTCCTCAGTCTCCAGAACTGTGAGAAATAAATTTCTGTTGTTTGAAGCTACCCAGTATATATTATTTTGTTATTGCAGCTTGAACAGACTCAGCCAGGAACCAAACCCAGATAATTCCAGATGGGCAATAGAAGGAGACCTCTAAGTTGGAAGGGGCCACTCTTTTAGACCTGTGTTCCTCACATTGTAACGTGTACACGGGGTATTGCCAAAATGAGGATTCTGAATCAGTGGGTCTGGGACGAGATCTGAGACTCTGCATTCCTAACAAGCGCCCGGGAGATGTTGATGCAGTTAGTCTAGGAGCTCTTTGAGTATTATGGGTTTAGAGCAGTGCAGCTTAAATATGAGTTTGCAAAAGAATCACCTGGAAAGCTGATTAAAACACAGATTCCTGTTTGTCATCCTTAAAGACTGATTCAGTAGGTGGGGCCTGACTTTGCATTTTAACAAGTGCCCAGGTGATCCTGACGCTGCTGGTACTTGGACAACACTTTACATAGCACGTCTCTAGTTAATTTCTGTGCAGGCTTGGTTAAGATGCCTTCACCACTTCCACCAGTATCCTCCTCTTTGAAAACAGAGCCAAACATCAAAAGGTTAGAGAGGGTGCTACTGAGTGGTCCCCTTGAAGAAAATTACAGTGCAGACATAGAGAGTGCCACAGGGACTCTGTTCTTGTTTTCTTTGACAATATGCTTCTTTTACAATGATTAAAAAGAATTCTTCTGGAACCAAATCTAGAAATAAGATCGAGATGAAGGATGAACAACTGTCTGAAGTGATGCTGGCTGAATATGAACAGGACTAGCTGTTTTAGGATGACACACCTATTTGTGCATAGAAGAAGGTTAGAAGGACCAACAGCAAAATGTTGTCGGTGACTATCTCTTAAAACAAGTAATGGGGTGATGTCTCCTTTTGCTGTGTATTTCTTTGCTTTACATTTTATCTATCTACCTATCTATCTATCTATCTATCTATCTATCTATCTATCTATCTATCTATCTATCTATGTGTTTGTTTGAGTTGGTTTCACTGTCTCTCAGGCTGGAGTGCAGTGGCATGATCATGGCTCACCACAGCCTCAAACTCCTGTGCTCAGGAAATCCTTCCACCTCAGCATCTCAATTAGCTGGGACGACAGGTACACACCAGCACGCCCAGCTAATCTTCTGTAGAGACAGGGTCTTGCTACATTGCCCAGTATAGTCTCGAACTCCTAGGCTCAAGCAATTTTCCCGTCTCAGCCTCCTACAGTGCTGGAATTACAGTCGTGAACCACTATTCCAGCCTAAATGTTGCTTTTATAACTTGGTGGGTTTTGGTGTAAGTTTGTGTGTTTTGCGTTTAGTTTTGTTATATGTATGTCTAAATCTTTTTCATGGGAAAGGGAATATTTTTGTCTATGGCAGTTCTTGTATTCTGGAAGCAAATGTGATGGGTAGGGATAAAGGTCCATACATTTGCCTGGAAGCTGGACAACGCCTGCATGGTGAAAATAGGCTTAAGGAGTCCCAGAGGAGAAGTCAGAAGTTCCGGGGAGAGAATTAGAGGCAGCTCCTGTTTCTCTCCCTGCCTCTCAAACAATTTAGCACAAGCCTCCAAAAATCTCTGAAATCCCTTCTTAGAAGGGGTGAAATGATTTTAAGTTAGTCTAGAAAAAGTTGGAAAAGTTTTTAAAAATGGGAGAATAGTAACAATTACAACCTGCTGAGGAAGCAGGGAAACCTTGCCAATCTGGACATGAGAACTGACTCCAGGGTCAGGGTCCATGGCACCCAGGCTGCACGTATCTACTCAGGGTTACCGGACCAGGAGGAATGCTGCCCAGTATTACAGGAGTCATCTTAGGAACTGCCGCCATCAAGCCAATGAATGTGCTTCAAGGGCTTAACACGCACCTCCTGGGCAGTATGTAGATGATTGCCATTCAAGCTTATTTTCAGAAATTTAAAAAAATATCTTAAGTCACAGGTTATTGCTTCTGTTCATCTAAAAATGACCAAAGAAGTTGATTGGCATCTAGTGCACTCCTGGCATAACTTTTCAATGAAACTCTAGGGCTCTACTGACACCTGCTGGCATTTCATCAAATGTTAAAAAACAACAGGACAAAAACATTAACATTTTTCCTACAGCTCTTTGGCCTTATCATGCTACGCGTACTTCAACTGAATGATAGTAGGATAAACCATCTGAAGGGACCTTTTTCACATCACGGAGGGAGAAATGAGGGGAAGTTATTGTGTGAGAATAAATGTCCCCAGCATGAAGGGCTGACACAGGGCTTCTGCAGCCTCTCTGCCCTGCACCAGCTGTTCTGCGACCGTGGGCAAGGCCCTTGACCTCACTTTCATTATCAAAAGGAGAAAGAAGGGGCAACGTTTCCTCCCAGTGTCCTTCAGGGCATCTGAGGAATCTGGTGGCATTTCCTACTAACTAAAGCTGGAGCCTGTCACTGGGGTGATGCCCTCAAAGGTCACTGAGTGACCTTTCTGTCACAATAAACAAGATTCTTCACCAAAGTTATATTTTCAAAAGATGTATTAAAGTTGTCTAAGCCTCCTCAAAAGACACCATCTCTGTAACTTATTTCTAAAAACAACTAAATTAATTAGAATTATCAGGAAAAGCTGAGAAGCAGTCTCAGAAATTGTCCACTTTTTTGCCCTAGGAAACTACAGACTTTGTTTTCTGTTTTGGAACATATAATAAGCCTCCAGGTTAAGAAAAATGCTTCGCAGTAATGCCAGCCCAATTATTTGTGCTTTTTCTGTCTGTTCTTGGGAAACTCTGTGTGGGCCTGTGGTTTGTTAGGCCAATAGCAGGATATTTGATCGTCTCCAGGGAGTTATAGTCCATATTTAGCCTGACAGAGGAAGTGAGGTCTGACGATCAAAAATAATTGAGGCATTTCTTTCCTGCTACTATTTCATTTCTTCCTCACCCTTCAGAATCCTGACTTCACATTATGCTTGCTGAGGCTTTTGATGCTGTTTACAGTTTTCAGCAAACAACCTTTGCTAGTTGTAATTGTAAAAGAAAATTTACCAGTTATAGCTCCTAAGCCCTTCTTCAGAAAGCTGTTAGGTATGACAGGGGACAGTAAAAACCCTATTAGATTCATACCTATTAGGATGGCTGCCATTAAAAAAAAAAAAAAACAGAAAAGAGCAAGTATTTGTGAGGGTGTAGAAAAAGTGGAACTCTTATGCACTGTTGGCAGAAACATAGAAGGATACAGCAGGCACAGAAAACAGGATGAACAGGAACAGGATGGTGGTTCTTCCAAAACTCAAAAATAGAATGACCATATAATCCAGATATTCTACTTCTGGGTATTTATCCATAGAATTGAAAGCAGGAACTCGAGTTCTCTGTCTACCAATGTTCATAGTAGCATTATTAAAAATAGCCAGGGGGTGGAAGCGGCCCAGAGGTCCTTCAGAGATGAATGGATAAGCATTAAATGGAATAGTATTCAGCCTTTAAAAGGAAGGAATTCTGACATAGGCTACAACACAGGTGAACCTTGAGGACATTATGGTAAGTTAAATGAGCCGGTCACAAAAGGACAGATTCTGTGATTCCACTTACAGGAGGTATCTAGAGAAGTCAAAATCAGTCAAAATCATAAAGACAGTCCGGGCACAATGGCTTGTGCCTGTAACCCAACACTTTGGGAAGTTGAGGTGGGAGGATTACTTAAGCCCAGGAGTTCAAGACCAGCCTGGGCAACATAGTGAGACCTTATCTCTACAAAAAAATTAGCCAGGCCTGGTGGCACACACCTGTCAGTCCCTGCTATCTGTGAGGCTAAGGAGGACATTATGCTAAGTGAAATAAGCCAGTCACAAAAGGACAAATTCTGTGATCCCACTTACATGAGGTACCTAGAGAAGTCAAAATCAGTCAAAATCATCACGACAGTCCGGGCTTGATGGCTCATGCCTGTAATCCAACACTTTGGGAAGCTGAGGTGGGAGGATTGCTTAAGCCCAGGAGTTCGAGACCAGCCTGGCAACATAGCGAGACCTCATCCCTACATAAAAATTAGCCAGGCCTGGTGGCACACACCTGTCGGTCTCAACTATCAGTGAGACTGAGGTGGAAATGTTGCCTGAGCCCAGGAGGTCGAGGCTGTGGTGAGTCGTGCTGCAGCCTGGGCAACAGAATGAGACCCTCCCTCCCCCCTCCCCCACCAAAAAAAATCATAGCGCCTGAAAGTAGAACAGTAACTATCAAGGGTTGGGAGCAGGAGGAATGGGAAGTTACTGTTAAATGGGTATGACATTTCAGTTTTACAGAATGAAAAGAGCTCTGCAAATGGATGGCCATGGTTGCACAACAGTGAGAATGTACTTAATTCCACTGAAGTGTTCACTTAAAAATGGTTAAGATGATACATTTTATGTCTCTTTTACCACCATTAAAATTTAAAAATATATTAAATAGCAAAAAGAAAAACAAAACAAACACATATTCTGTTAGAACTCAGTCATTACCACCAGCCCTTGCAGAGATTACATTGCTTAACTGTTTTAAACCTGGTGCTACTCTGCAGTACTGTCCAATCGCCCCTTCCGTGACGATGGAAGTATCCCTTATCTGAACTGTCCAATACTGTAGCCATCAGCCCAAGCTGACTTTTGAGCACTTGGAATGTGACTAGTACAACTAGGGATTGACTTTTATATTTATGAAATTTAAATTTAAATAGCCATATGTGGCTGATGGCTACCATCCTGGACAGTGCAGGTAGAGTTTACATATCTATATTGCTGTTTATTTCAAAATATTTTCCCTTCCCAAGCTCTGAGCCATAAACCTAAGTAGTCAGGCTGTAAACTGAGGAAGGTAAAGAATCAGTGTTTATGTGGTAAGGAATCAGTGTGTATGTGGGCCTTAGTACTGTTTACCCCATGGTATCAATTTGCTACAAAGCATTTTGCCAAGGGTGTGATTCTCTGTGGCATTCACTGGCATCAGTTTTTGGACCCAGGGACAGAGTTGGCCTGAATTCATGGGCTAGCCTTTTCTAGTAAATGCCCTTTTGAGACCCAAATTCCTTACTGCCATGCAAAATCTTCCTTCACTTTTCCTTGTAAATCCATGGAGTGATGGTATGAACTCAACTGGGGTACAATTCCTTATACAGAAGTTATGTGAGCACATCGTGATTTGCTCTGATTACCCTGGCAATCAAGCAGTGTTTTACTTTTTAAGGCTTTTCTGGAAAACACAGCCAGGTAAGATATGTAACAAACCCTTAGATTAAAAGAACCATGCAATGAAATTGACAAGCCTCCTGTATACATTATTCTCTAAAATGGGAATGGCAAGATATGTCATTATGTGTTGTAGAATGTTGGCTAGAAATAACTAAGATTGCCAGCAACTGAGAAACGGCTTACATTTGAACAGGCTGCAAATAGAAAGCTTAACAAGTCAATCAGTGGGCAGCATTCCTTTGTGGCAGACCAGTGTTTAATGGCACTATAGACGACATATTTATCTCCATGGAAAGAATGAAAGCTGTTTATTAAAGAATAAAACATGAGCATGCAAAATGTAGTAGATGGCTATGTGGCAGGCCAAGGATAAAAGAAGAGTTATGTTTTTATTGCATGGTTACAATCTACCACCAATTTGGTTCCAGAGATTTGCTCATCAGCAACATTTTTTCTTTCTCTTTCAGCAATGGATAGAAGGCCTGAGATCAATCATACACAACTTCAGGGCCAACAACGTCAGTCCAATGACGTGCCTCAAGAAACAGTGAGTTTTGTTTGCATGACCCTTTGGTCTTGTCAGTTATCAAGCAGATGGTCAGATTAAAAGATCAAGGCTAGGTATATGGCCAGGCAAATTCCTGCTTGCCTTTCCCACCATGCCTGACCTTGGAGGAGTTGACCAACATACACCTGTACTTTTCATACCACATGTGGGGTGTGCATGATAAACCCCCATCCCGAAACCTATATGAAAGGAATGGTTGATGACTGACAGATGCTGGAAACTCAGTCACCCTATATCCTCTGTGTGGTTCTAAAATTTAAAAATATATTAAATAGCAAAAAGGGTACTGGCTGTTAAGTCTCCAAACTGAGGCTTCTGATAGATAGCTCTACATGTCTGGGGCAGTAGCTGGGCACTCAAGCCTCCACTATATGAGACTGAGAATTGGGGAATGTGACCAAGAGACACACTTGCAAAAGCACCCATAGCCAGGGTAAAAAGGAAGCACTAGCCCCAGGTATAAAGTTCCCTGTGTAGTACACAATCAAAGATCCAAGGGTATTTCTGAATTTCTTTCTAAAATTCAGTCAATCAAGAGCTGAGTGCAGATATTCACTCCTGTAATCCCAGCATTTTGGGAGGCAGAGGCGAGATGATTGCCTGAGCCCAAGGATTCGAGACCAGCCTGGGCAACTTGGTGAGACCTCGACTCTATAATAAATTTAAGAATTAGCCTGGTGTGGTGGCATGTACTTGTGGTTCCAGCTACTTGGAAGGCTGAGGTGGAAGGATCGCCTGAACACAGCAGGTTGAGGCTACAGTGGCCACGAGTATGCCACTGCACTCCAGCCAGGGTGACAGAGTGAGACTCCAACTCAAAAATAATAAATAAAATAATAAAATTTAATCAAGGAAGGATTCAGTCAATTAAGGATTCAGTCAAAGATCCAAAGGTACTTCCTGAATGTATTTTTTCCATAAGAGAAGGAATTACCCTAGCTCATTGTATCTAAAATCCAGAGTGGTACTGCAGTGGTAGAGTTTAACCCTACCCAAATTAACCTTTCAAGGTGAAAGTTACCCACATAGAAATCCTGGCCAAAGTCAAGCTTCAGCCTGTTTGGAAAGCAGTGAGCCAGGAAAGTATGGGCCACCTGACTTCACAGGGCTGTTGGCAGGCAGTTGTGAAGTGCCACAGGGAACCACATGGAGAAATTGCCAGCATGAGCCATCTCACAAAACCAGGCCCCAACACCAAGAGTGTGCTTGCTTGTGTCCACTTGGCAAAGGGCCAAGCAGGCAGGTCAGTCCTTTAGATACTTTCACGTCTTACCTCCTGGTCACTGTGGCAACTGCTTAAGAGTATGATGCTAGGCTGCAACTCCTAGCTCACATGACAGACTCTTAGCCTTCTACCTCACTCTCCTCATCTGTGAATCAAAATTACCGTTCAGCGGAAGTCAGAAAGCACCTAATCTAATGCTTGGCTCCCAGTACCTCTTCATTCAATATTAGTTATCTTAATTTTTATGGTATCCCTCCAATTTCCTTTGCGCCCTGTTCATGGAGGAAAGTTATTTAGGCTTGCATATCCCTGTTTGTTGTGCAGCTGCTTCTTTTTTCCTCTGCAGTTGCTGTGTCGTGTGTTCTTAAGGAGAAACCAGTGGATATGTTGATGACTTCAGGCACTGGTAGTCCTCAAGGTTAAAGACTTGTAGAATGCTCACTTGTTACCTGAGTAACCCATTTATCCGTATCTGGACACCAGATTTTATGGTGTCCTGCTCAGATTCCTTTATGGTGCTGGTGTTCACCCAACCACCAGCTGCTGTGAGGATAAGCTCACCAGGGGCTTAGACCTGCCTGCATCTCCAGAGAACTAACTGCCCTTGCTGAATGAGAGCCTCTGTGCCTGGAGAAGCTCCCAGGAAGAAGCTCACAGCCAACAGTGAACTGAACAGGGTACAAAAGGTCATTCCTCTTGCCACCAAGTCTGATTTAAATACATGAGCCTGAGCTAAATAAACCTCCAGACTACAACTTTGCTTAGCTTTTTTCCCTGCCCGGTCTTCTGTCTTTACTCCTTTCGTCCCAAAAACATCCCCTTAATAATTAATCACTTGTGCTTCTAGGAAACATAACTTAAGACAAAAACTTTACCAAATATTATGTTCTTCAGATTGTTAGAATAAGAAGGGAACCCCCCAAAAGCTGAAATTTTTGAGGGGCAGACCCCTTGTAGTATAGGTTTCCCCCACTAGGTAAGTGTTCTAGGAACCCATTGGCATCAGCGTGCCAGCTATCGTTGTTGTGAGAGTCTGCATTCAGCTTCAGTGAGTTTTTTTTTTTTTTTCCCAGAGATTCTTTCAAAGCGTTTGCCTACTTCATGATGGGTGATTTACAAGCACACTTGTCCACACCATGCTGAGTGTTTGGCAGTTTTTGACCCAAACCAGTATGACCCCCATGCTCCATCCTCCCTAGTCACCGGATCTTGCCCCAAGCGATTTTTGTTGTTGTTGTTTCCCTGAGTGAAAAAAATTCCTCAAAGGGCAACATTTCGCCAATGTGGAAGAGGTAAAACAAAAAACAGCAGAAGCACTAAAAGGCACCAAAACTGATGAGTTCAAAAACTGTTTTGAGCAGTGGGGAAAATGTCTCAATAGGTATATTGCATCAAACGGGGAGGACTTTGAAGGTGACTGAAGTTTAAACATGTAAGAATAAATACACCATTGTTTATAAATAACTTCCAGTTTTAGGGAGTTCCGCCTCATATTATTGGCTGGAAACAGTGAGCATGGGAGTCATTAGCTAAGAACGTTCCTAGCTCCAAAGTACAGGTACATGCTCTGGGTCTCCATGTGTCCTGAAGGCCTGGGGAAAGCAAGGAACTGCTCACCATCAATTTATATCGATGACCACTCTTTTCATTTCATCATTGATGACATGATGGAAGGTCCCTGTGTGATCAGACTTTTGCAGCCCTGGGAGCCGGGAGCCCGAAGTCTTCATTGGTCCTCAAGGCAAGGCTGGCCGGTGTCACAGTGCAGTTGCATTTCCTACCCCTTTGATAGAGCAGCAGATTAAAGAGCAATAATCCAGAGCAAGACCAGTCATAAATAAGTACTGACTTTGTGTTTTGCTCAGTACAGCGACCAATTTTCTAATTTAGCTAGGGTTGCCAGACAAAATAGAGAATTCCCAGTTAAATTTGAATTTTAGATAAGTAACAAATAATATTTTGGTATGAGTCTGTCCTGTGCAATATTTGGAACATACTTATACTAAAAAATTATCTATTTATCTGAAATTCAGATTCAACTGAGAGTCCAATTTGGATTTTTTTTTTTTTTTTGCTAAATCTGACAACCCTAAATTTATTTCATAGTATGCAATTGTCTCTGATTTTCAGAATAAATGTTCTTTGTTTGGATTAACTTCCTTTTAAAGTTTTTAATGGAATTGAAGCTGTTCTCACTACCAAACATTAAAGCAATGTCGATGCTATTGTTTTGCAGCTGGATGAAATTGTCATTCATGACCAACACAAATGGCAAAATTCCAGTAAGGAGGTAAGTACATCATTCCTGTCTGCTATTCATGCCTTGGGTCAACCCTCGTGATCCCAAACCAAAGAGAGAGTCCTTCACAAGTGTTTGTGTGCCTATTGTCTTAAAGATATTCTGGAATCTTTTTGTCAAACACTATATTTACATTGAAAAAATTATTTACAGAAGTAAAGCTGCATTTTTTTTCTTGAAATAGGTAGCAAAAGAAGTGCTTTGATAATGTAAAGGTTATCTGAAATGTAGCATTATTTTCTTCAGTCTTCAGATAAGTGGGGGTTTTAGGACTTACATTTCTTTTGCCTATTTACCCCTGAGCAACCGTTAGCTAAACTTAAGGAGTTCAAATTGTGTGCTTAACCTGGAAGGGTATGGCTCGTGTCTTGGGGAGCATGCTGCCCTCAGACAGAGCATTCTCATTTGGGCTTTGCTTCTCTGGTGGTTAGGGTGGGTGGCCTCCTTCTTTGGCTCCTTGCAGCTTACTCTCTAGGTGAGCTATAACTGACACCACACACTCTTCAGAACTGTTACTTCTTCCTCCCCCTGCCCCAGATAACAGTAACAACAACAACAAAGGGCAGTAAGGCTTGGGTGGAATCAAGAATGAAAAGAATATAAACTAGATACGTCCTCCACTTGTGTTCTTTAATACTTACACTAACAGATTTCATCCTCTGACAACTCCTCACATGTCTCTCTTTTCTGTTTCTTACTTCCTTCCAGATGGCAGGGTTTGCTAGTGGTCTGTGGGCACATCTGAAAACTCTTGCCATAGTAGTGATGGGAATTATTCACTAAACTTTCTGGTATGTCTGTAGTTGATGTTTGTGTGAAACACCCATGGAAATTCCAGGAGCTGCTATGGGCCAGACCCCACAGCATCAGCTGGAGTATATTTGGATACGTGAACCTACACTTACAACCTGAATCAAACACAGGTTTTCCAGATATTACTCATTCTACTGAGGAGTCCCCAAACTCAGGTGCATGTTGACTTCCCTAAATACCACTCTTGCAAAGAAGCAAACTGACAAATAGCAAAAACAACAACAAAACAAAAAAACCCCAGAACTGCTAGGTAGAATCCTGTGTTAGGACTCAGTGATGAGGCAAGCAGGTCACCAAGAGTGTGGCATCTGAGTTGGCTACCCTTGAGCAGTGGTATCCTGGTCATGCCTGGCCTTTTACTTTGCTTCCACCCCGCCCAACCATTTCATGCTGCCCTGAAGCCTCCCTCCTTCTTCCTTCTGGGGTACCTCCATACTCCTTTGATGTTCCTGTTTTCACATTGAACAGAATTGTCCTAGAACTCATCATTTTTCTTAATTCCATGTTGTTTAATAGTCATAAACGAAGGTATCCATGTGACACGACTGAAATATCTATGAGAAAATATAAAGCATAGAAATCGTGTAGAAGATCTTGGGCAGTATTTTTTTTAATTTAACTTTTTTATTGAAGGCTAACCAAGTCACAGACCTCATACATTTTTTGTGACTTCACAAATCTATAAGTAGGGTTCTCTGCTTTTATTTAATAACTTATAAGCAAGTCAATTTTACATCTGCCTTAAAAGTTGTGAAAAAGTTCTGTTAGCACCCTTGACTGATGATTATTGGCAGAGATACTTCACATTTATTTTTATTTTATTTAAAGCACTTTGCTCAGTTGAGCATAACAGGACAATTATTTTAATGTGTCCCAGCATCCTATGGCTATTGCATTTTTTATTTAAAATTTGCATTGAAGTAATAAGTGCAAACTTCAGTGAGCACAGTGTGAAGAACCGAAGTGTAAGTTGGATCTGTTTTTACTGCTTTTTCCTCCAAGATAAGGTTCAGGAAATGGACAAAGTAGAAACAGACAGATTGTGATCCAAGTATTTCTAACTCGTAGTTCTGGTTTCATTTGTGTGTATCCTACTTATCAAGTCTTTGTCATACAAGCTTCGAAGACTTTTCTGAATCCAGTGATCTTTATTTAACATGTTCCCATACAAAATTACTACCACCTTTTTTGTAGAAATGGCCTAGATACTTTGGCGTCTTCTTCAGTTCTCTTTGACGTGGACTCCTTGCTGCTTGCCAGTATGAACAGGTGTTTAACACAAGATATCTGTGATTGGGGAGCAATTTGTTAGAGTCAATGGAGAGTTGATACCAAGCCAAATACACACACACACACACACACACACACACACACACACACACACACACACACGGATAACGCTCCTGGTGAATGAGCTGCCAAGGATTGGGTGGAAATTGTTCTGAATGTTTTAATGGATATGAAGAGTAAACACTTTTAAAGTGTCGTTTCATCACTATGACTCTGGAGTTTTTAAAATGGAAACTATTAGTATAGTGTGCATAATGTTAAAAGGGATCTGGCTTTGTAGTCATTGCCTAGCTTGGGAATGGCCTTTCTCATTAGCACTAAACTAAAGTTTAATATCCAGGAAATTGCAGGAATGGCATGTAAAGAAAGTCTAACTGCATACCTCCCTCGTCTCTTTTCTGTGTGCTTAATCTCATGCGGTCTGTCTTCTTCTCAAACTCACAAATTTATACTCGGTTTATCTTCCCACTCAAATCAAAGCTTTGGAAGTAACTCTTTTCTTTTGCCATGTCCCACCACTTGTGACCTAGAGTGGACACCAATGGCTAGAGAGTTGGAAAATGATCAGCCAGACAGTAGTTGTGGGCCATGGCTGGAGGAGGTCCCAAATGAGACAGCTGTGTTAAAGAAGGTGGAGCGAGTTCAGGTGTGGTCATGGCAGCCCAGCTCCTATGTAATCCATCCACATCCTGAAGGCCCAGCAGCCTATGAGGAAGGCTTGATTCTGCTGGGGAAGTAGCCTCATTCCTTCACTTCAAGAGTACTCTGTGTCTATCTCAGAAGATGGTATTGAAACCATTGGATAGATTGTAGACCCTGTGTAGGTAAACCATGAGTGGAACATTCATAGTTTCTAGGATCATGACTGTCTTAGTCACCTGCAATGTCCCCTAGAGTACAGAATTTAACCAGAACTCTGATAGGACTGGATACAACTCAATAATATTTGCTTTTGTAGCTTTGGGGGGGGGGTATTTTTATTCAACAAAAACTCATTGAGCACCAGTTGGCTTTGAAGAACTAAGATGAACTCCGCAGGCATGGGGCTATATATAAAGAGTTGAGTAAATCACAGGCCCTTTATAAGCGCTCTGAGTTCCCATGAAACACAGCCATGATATTATCTGTCCTCTCCTACTTCCCTCGGAGACATTCTTCTTCTACTTCCTGTTTCTTGGCTCTTGGTCAAACCCTAGCCAAAAGATCCAGTCTCTGTATACTTTTCCCTTCCCACCAGTACCCAAATTCTGTTTCACCAGAGAGACTCAGGTTCCACTGCTGCTGCATTCATGACCATGTTGATCAATTTTCATCTGGTTATACCAAGCCTGTCCAAACCCAACAGAGACTCAAGTCAGCTGGGATACCCCTGAAATTGCAATGCAAAGATTTTCCTCCCATTACGGGTGCCAGATCCTGCTAGGGTCTGTAGTTCTTGCACACTTTTTTTTTTTTTTTTAAGAAAAAAAAGACACTATGAATAGCTAGCTACTTTCTCCTAAATTAAAAAGGTCAGATAAGTTGCATCTCATGCCAATTCAATATATAAAAACAGCACAAACTCTTGAAGTGAGAAAATATAGACATAGCACCTAGGAATCTTCATTAGTTTATTGATGTCATGCACATTTGTTCTGCCATGCCTGTAAATTTGTTAAAAAGATCACTCATGGGCCTTCTTATATCTAGATACAGCTATCTCAAGAACTCTTCAACGTGTACTTCTTCAAGTATTCTTGGACCTACTGTGAAACAATAAAGCTGTGAACGGACACATAATAACTCATTTACCTAAAGCTACTAATTTTGGGAAGTCTACTCTGCAGCTGAAGGAATGCTTTCTCCCATTCACCAAGATTAACTGACTGTCAGTGTGCACATTTAGAGCTTGCCTTCCACTTAGAATGAATGGTGGAAACTATGAAAAGTTTGGGCATGTTATGCTGTTCAGCATCCCCTTATGCTCATAGAGATAGGCATTCCAAAGCCAAGTTTCACAGATAGATATGAGCTCTGTCTTCAGGTAAAACTAGACTTCTGAATGTAGAGCTTAAAAGTTATCATGGTAACAGATGAGCTGGGTTTCCAATCAGAATGAATGAAGGCCCCTTTGGTGGCTAAGACACAGTTCAGAGCTAAGTGTGGGGTTCCAGGGTACTAAGTCCTCCCCTTGATAGCTTTTGTTCTGAGGGTCATCAGTGCATTTATAATGGGGAGTCTGTCTTTCCCACTTATATCATCACAAGGAAATATGCTCTTTAAGGTGTTATCCATTCGACTAGCCCTGATGCTCACTGTACTAGTTAAAATACCACGTCTCAGGGTGGAGCCAAGATTCTGTTAAAGCACTGCATAATTGTTCCCCCCTCCCCCACCCCAACTCACACTTTCATAATGAAGTCCCTAATCCTTGAGGCAAATGACATTTCAGAGTGGTTCAAGGGTGCTTAGCTTGAAAACAAAAGCAAAATATGTCTGATAGCTTGTGTCAACTGTCGTTAAGTCTGGAGACCAAGATAAGGACAATCATAGATTTGGGCTGAATTATAAGGGACCTCCTACTTTTCCCCAAGCCCAGATATTGTTAACTTGACCTTTTGTTCTGGAGCTGTTCTCTCATCTGTCACATTCCTTTTTTGAAGAAGCTAATTTGGTGGGATCAAAATTTACCATTGTTTTTGTCCAGTACTGGGGATTCCTCCAGTGTCCATTGTTCCCACAAGCATCTAGAGAAATCCTTGGTCTTAGATTCAAGCTGTATCACTAGCATAACCAGCTCTGGTAACTTGAAGGTACATTGAAGGAGCTAGTTTGGGAAATGAAGTCCCCATCTACAAATGAGAAGTAATTGTATTCTTGTTTTGCCTTTCCCCCAGACCCACCATTTCTAGTGAGAAAACAGATTGAACAATAACCTGAATTTATCTTTCTTTCTTTACTGCCCTAGTATTACTAGAACCTTTGCATCGGGGAAAACGGAAAAGGTGATCTTTCAAGCTCTCAAGGAGTTAGGCCTTCCAAGTGGAAAGGTATTCATTAACTTAATAATGTTTCTAAAACCATTTTGTTTATTTATGTTCTTATGTATAGTAAGCCAGATTATTTTTTATTAAGCTGATCTCAATTAGATTCAGACTTAGAATTAATGACATACAGAATAGTTAATTTTCTCTTCATCTTTTCACCCTTCCTTCCTCTCTTCCTCCCTCCCTCCCTCCTTTCCTTACTGCTTCCTTCCCTCCCTTCCATTTTCTGGGTATTTTGACCTAAATGTTTTTAAAATTCAAATCGTTTATTTCAAAATGATTTTTGTCAACTTTATTTAGAATAGGAAGTGAAAGCCAGGCTGCTCTTTTACACAGCCTATGGAGTTTTTATTTCAGAGAAGTCCATCAACACTGTCTCAACCAAGCAGAAAGTCAGCATGAATAATTAACTAATAATTTGTTTCTTTAAGATGGCTGTGCAGTATCTTTTGAAGCATCTCTCCCCAGACAAATCATTTGTGTTCATGGTCCTGCAAATTTTAAATAATTTAAATTATTAAATTATTACGTATTGACTGCAAGAGCGATTTAAGCCTGTTACAGCTTTAACAAATCTTATTTAAAATATAAATTTCAGCCGGGCTCGGTGGCTCAGCTTGTAATCCCGCGCCTTGGGAGGCTGAGGTGAATGGATTGCCTGAGCTCGCGGGTTCGAGACCCACCTGCCTGGGCAAGCGAGACCTCATCTCTACAATAAATCAAAAAATTAGCCGGGCGTGGTAGCGCGCGCCTGTAGTTCTAGCCACTTGGAAGGCTGAGGCGGAAGGATCGCCGGACCCCAGCATGTCGAGGCTGCGGTGGCCGGGAGCGGCCACTGCACTCCAGTCTGGGCGACAGAGTGAGACTCCAACTCAAAAAAAAAAAAACAACAAAAAAAAAGGGGAGGAGAGAACACTACTGAACTGTATACTTAGAAATGGTTACAGTTGTAAATTTTATGTGCTTTTAAGCAAAATTAATTTTTTTTAATTTCAAAGATTCTTTGGTTTTTGCTTTTGAGATGGAAGAAATAACAGTGTTTTAATGCTGATGAAAATACAGTAAGTCCCCTACATATGAACCTTCAAGTTGTGAACTTTCAAAGACATGAGCATGCATTCATGTGTCCAATCATATAAGTTAATTCACATGTCTGGCATACATTGTCATGTGTGTGCATCCTTTATAAGTGGTTGTGCTTTTGTGTACTTTACTGTATAATACTGTATAGAGTACAGTCATACAGTATCTTTATTTCAAGCCCAGGATGTCTGGAAGCAACTGCTTTTAAGCAGCAGTGATGTAGCTGGTACTGTGTAGTCAGTTGTGTTAGTTGGGTACCTAGGCTAACTTTGTTGGACTTGTGAACACATTAGAATTACAAATGCGCTCTTGGAAGGAAACTTGTTCATATGCAAAGGACTTGCTGTAATCTGTGGAGGGAGAAAGTTGATGACACAGGAGAGTGTGTAGAGAATGGCTGTTGTCAGGACTTTGAGCAGGGGAGAGGGAGGAGATTTTGTGCCTAAGGGGAGGCAGTGGCCTAGAGGAAGTGTGCACCTTTCATCTGTTGCAAAAGGAAGGAAGACAGTGTATTAACGGTTTGGATGCTGGGGCGGGTGGATGTGAGGAGGGAGCTTGCAGAATATCTCTCCCAATGGCTTCCAACTTTCTGGTTACACAGGAAGCTGTGCAGGAGCATGGAGAAGGCAGGCATGTTAATGACCTGGGAGGGTAGGAGGGCTGGGGAAGGGAGTATGACTGCTGAGCAACGCTGAGAGGACACTGGGGTGTGTGGAGATGAACTTGAAATGAGATCAGTCAATGGCAGGCACGTAGGCTGCCCATTGGTGGATGGCTGTTGAATATGGAGCTCTTGAGGGAGCCCCTGTATTCATCCAAAGCTATAATTAACAACAGAGATTTTGTCTCATTCTGAGTGTAGTTGAAAAATTAAATGGCCTATGATGTTGCAACGCATGGCTAAACATCATAAAAATAATTTAAAAGAAACCTCAGTCATGGGAGTGAGTGATCGGAAACCTGCTGTGACTCGGTCACCTTGACTTTGGTGTGGCTTCCTTACTGCCAATTGTGACAAGGGTGGCGGTCGCCCTGCCTGTCCTTGGAAGTCATGTACCAGGGGTTCCTCAGTTGTCCTTCTGGAATGATATCCTGCTTTTCATGGCTTGTGACAAAGAGGCTAGCGGTGACAGAGACCCTGAGGACTCCGGGCAGTGGGCTTGGGAGAAACTTGGCTAAATCCTTCTTTACAAGGCAAGCTTAAAGCTCTTGAAACTCCAACACAGACATAATGATTCTTATCGAAGAAAAACAAAATTGGCAATTTTTTTTCCCCCTATGTCTTTAAGCCAATCACACAAAGATCCTTGTGATCCTTCAAAATGGTGATGATGGCTAAAACTTAAATATCCAGACATTGTTTTCTGTTCGTGTAAACCTCATAACAACACTAATGTCTAATGCTTATTCACTAGGGTAATATTTATTACAGAGAGATTTGTTCACTGAACCCATCTCAAATGAAGTAATCGAATTATAATTGTCTGTTACTCCTGCCCATTTCTGCCCAAGTGAAGTGATTACAGGGATTAGGTCAAGTCAGCCAGTTGCAAGGAAAATCTTCTGTATTCAACCAACCTCCAAAACCACTACTAGAGTTTTTGAATAAAGATGAAACCTCGGCTGGTGTGAGGGGTTGGAGGGGATAAGGAAAATCACCTGTCAGGTACAATGCGCACAGGTGGGGGTGGTGAGTACACTTAAAGCCCAGACTTCTTTGTCGTTATACAATGCATCCATGTAACCAAAAACCATGTGTATCCCCAAAACTCTAGAATTTTTTTTTTAAATAAACATGCAACTATGGGTAGTATGTGACTTTTAAAAAACATCCTTTTGCAAGAGAATAAATCATCAGTAAGTATACTCTTTTGACTTAGCATTTAAACATTTCAATCTCATTGCTTAATATGGAGTTAAAAATAGCCTACCATATAAAAGGGAGCCACCCATGATTTTAGAAAGGTCCTGAAATAGAGGAGCACAGCTATGACCCACTAGGCAGAAACATTCCTCCAAGGTCATGTGAGGTTCAGTCCATCAGCGCAAGCCTCTCTCACATGTGGAATGGAAACCCCCCTCGTCTGCCCCAACCTATCCAGGCTGTTCTACAGCAGGTTATTTGTCTTTGGCATTCTTGCCTTTGGTTTTTTTAAAAAATAGTTTGTTTATTGCTTTGTTTTTTCAATGGGCAAAATAAAATAGAATACTCACGGACTGGTTTCTAATGCTATTCTTCAATAAAAGAAACCAGGGCTCCTTGTAGGAATGGCTGATTCTAGGACTAGGACAGGGAATATGCACGATGAGCCTGGAGCATTTTGTAGTGCCAGAAAGTAAGAAAATACTAAAAAAACAAACAAAAAAAAAACATGGCACCGGGTGCAGTGGCTCAAGCCAGTAATCCCAACACTTTGGGAGGCAGAGGCAAAACAATTGCCTGAACCCAAGGGTTCAAGATCAGCCTGGGCAACATGGTGAGACCTCACCTCTACAATAAATCCAAAAATTAGCCAAGCGTGGTGGTGGCTTCAGCTACTTGGAAGGCTGAGACGGAAGGATGACCTGAGCCCAACTGGTCAAGGCTGCAATAGTCAAAGCTGTGCCACTGCACTCTAGCCTGGGTGACATAATGAGATTCTGACTCAAAAAATAAAGATGAAAGAAGTAAGGAAAGAAAGGAAGAAAGGAAGAAAGGCAGGAGGAAGGGAGAGAGGAAGGAAGGAAGGAAGGAAGGCAGGCAGGAAGGAAGGAAGGAAGGAAGAAGAAAGAAACACACAGGCACAATGATGGGTGCTGGTTACAGGGACACAGGTGCCAACTCAAAGAGCTTCCAATAGCCAAATCTGGACCAATAGCAACAACAAATAAATAATATAGTAATAGATTATAACTCAAAGTCTAAAGCAAATATCCATGAATTCATACAGGTACAAATGGTTGACTAAGTAAATAAATGGGGGGAATAGAAAAAATAACCAAATCTCCTGTACATGAAAATTCCAAATCACTTATGTAGATACTTCACCCCTAAGTAAGTAAAGTGCAACTCCCCACTCTTCTAATGTGGGTTGTGCATAGTGGCTTCCTTCCAAAGGGTACAATATAGAAAAGGAGCTGGGGAGGAGTAAATTTACAGTCGGAAAACATGCAGAATATCACTTCAACCGTATGATCAAGGTCAACGTCAGTAGTGATGCCATGTTGACAGTACGCACTGTTAGTATGATATGATGAAAATGGCACTTTACCTCTGGGATCTTCTTCCCCAAAACCCATAACCCCAGTATGATCATGAGAAGAACATTAGGCAAATGCAGATCGCAGAGCATTCTACAAAATATCTGACCAGTACTTTTGAAAACTGCCAAGGTCATCAAAAACAAGGAAAGTCTACAACTTTCACAGCCTAGAGGAGCTTGAGGAAGTGTGACAGCTAAAAGCAGTGTGGTATCCTAGATAGGATCCTGGAGCAGAGTAGGGAGAAACTAGTAAAATCTGAACAGTATATTGACTTTATCTGATACTAATGTATTATGATTGGTTCACCAATTGCGACAAACATACCATAGTAATGTAAGATGTGTCATAACAGGGGGAACCAGGCGAGGGGGTATGTGAGGATTCTGTTCTACCTTTGCAACACTCCTGTAAATCCAAAACTATTTAAAAGTAGAGTCTGTTTTTTAAAAAAAATATTAAAAATAGAACCTGGCAGAATAAACTGGGTAAATGGAGAGAAGATAGATGCAAAGAAAGTACTCTTCCTGGTATCATGAGACTAGGAGACCTGCTGACCAGGATGCCTTGCTTTGACATTCAGGAGGTGATGTTTGGCCTTCAAAGCCAACAACTTTGCACAGATTCTGATACAGTTGACACCTTTACCTGAAATACAAAACCTCGACCTAACAGATATAGCGGCCTAACAGATATAGCAACCTGTGATCCAGGCTAGGGCTGCCCAGGGCTGCTAGAGGGGCTATGTTTTGCCTTGTTAGAGTATCATGGTGGGATGAAGTGGAAGAGTAATGTGTCAGTGCCTGCCAGCTGGAGTCTCCACCAGTGGGTCTGAGAATCAAAGATCAGCTCAAGTTTCTTTTCCATTTAAATATCCCAAATATGAGCCTGGATTGTTTCTTGCTCCAGCCGTCATGCAGGGGAGGACCTCCTATAAGACACTTTCTAGATAATCACTAGAAAGAATTGAGAGGGGATTTGTTTGCAAACTGAGACATGTGGTCAAGACACCGAAGGGGATAGGGTCCATTGATGTAAAAGTTAAGTATTTTCCTAGAAACAGGCGAGCTTGTCAGTAACACAAACGCTAATTAAACAGTGTTTGTCAGGCTGGCAGCAAGGGTTGGTAATCCAAGGATGGGGAATGTGGCTGGGGAAGTATGAAATAGTACAGAAGTTGCCTCCACCTCAGCAGAGGGCAAACCAACAAAGCACCATTTAAAAACGAGTTTGGCCGGGCTCGGTAGCTCAGCCTGTAATCCTGCGCCTTGGGAGGCTGAGGTGAGTAAATTGCCAGAGCCCGTGGGTTCGAGACCCACCTGGGCAACTTGGTGAGACCTCATCTTTACAATAAATCAAAAAAATTAGCCAGGTGTGGTAGCGCGCGCCTGTAGTTCCAGCTACTTGGAAGGCTGAGGCAGAGCCCAGCAGGTTGAGGCTGCAGTGGCCGGGAGCAGCCACTGCACTCCAGTCTGGGCGACAGAGTGAGACTCCAACTCAAAAAAAAACAAAAAACGAGTTTGGTCTTCTTTATGGCTGTGTAATATTCCATTGTGTATATGTACCACATTTTTTTTATCCAGTCCTCTTTTGATGGGCAGCATAGTTGGTTCCATGTTCTTGCTACTATGAACAATGTTGCAATAAGCATACATGTGCAGGTATCTTTTTGTAGAGTGATTTGAGTTCTTCCGGGTATATTCCCATTAGGGGTATTGTGGGGTCATATGGAAGGTCAATTTTTAGATCTTTTAGGAATAGCCACACTGTCTTCCACAGAGGTTGTACTAGTTTATACTCCCACCAGTGTAGAAGTGTTCCCTTTTCACCGCATCCTCTCCGGCATCTGTTGCTTTTTGAGTTTGAGGATAGCCATCCTCACTGGAGTCAGGTGGTATCTCAGTGTAGTTCTAATTTGCATTTCTTATGACAGAAACAAAGAACTGAGTATCACATGTTCTCACTCACAGGCGGACCTTGAACAATTATCATGATACTGTAAGAAAAGGATTGGCAGTAGCGGGAAACTGCCAGGAGGTGGGTGGGGAAGCAGGATTGGCAGTAGTAGGAGTCTGCCTGGGGAAGGGGGGACACACCTCATCAACAAGGGTACCTGCATAATGAACATTTATATACCTAACCCTGAATTGTTAGGGTTAAAAATAAAACAATTAAAAGTTAAAAAAAATTTAAATTAAAAAATTTAAAGTTAAAATCTTCAAAATTAAAAAATTAAAAGTTAAAAAAAAAGGGGTTTGAGGCAGCCATGAGCACATACAGTGGAATACCAGCTTTTGGATCTGCATTCAGAGTCCAGTTTGGCCACTCTCTAACTCTGTTCTGATGCTCATTACTTAGGTTCTCAGAGCCTGCCTTTCTTCATCTGTAAAGTAAAGATAATGATACTCTCTCATGGGACTGTGGTAAGAATTAAATGCAAACATTTAGCGTAACGCAATGTGAGAACTCAGTGAATGTTCATCATCATTATTGTGGTTAGTATTACTATTGTTACTGTTAGAAATTCCAGAGCAGCTATAAGACCCAAGTTTCTTGTTCATGCGGCCATGGCAGGAGGAGGAAACTGCCCATTATTTCTGGAATCTATCTACATTTTTCTACACTTTTCATGTGAGATCACATCTTTAGAGATCTTTGCAAACCCACCCTCCTACCTCACACCTTGCTGATGATCCCTTCTGAGAAACATGCTCCAATGCATCTTGAAATGGTTCCTAAGTATTGCTTTCACTGGTACTATCCTGCATCATTTAAGCAAAATCTAAAAGGGGGGGGAGATTCTTTCAATCAAACAGGTATTCACTCAACAAACGCTTCATGAGCACCTACTGTGTGCCAGGAACTGTTTCAGGTGCTGAAGAGCCAGCTGTGAAGGGGGAGATAAAGTCCTGTCATCCAAGAAAGTAGGATGGTTGGACTGTGGGCAGGAGCCAGAATGATGCAAAGTGGGGTCAGCTAGGAGGGAAAGATCATAATCAGGGTTTCTAAATCAGTCTTACTCGTATGTCTCCCTAAAAAATCATGTATTCAAGTCCTAACCCCCAGTACATGTGACTGTTGTCTTTATTTGAAAATAGGGTCTTTGCAGATATAATCAAATTAAAATGAATGCACACTGGGTCAGGGTAGGCCTTGTCTCAGTGACTGGTGTCCTTATGGGAAGAGGCAAATTTGATACAGACACAGACAGCTGTTTGGAGAGAATGCCATGTAACAACAGAGGCAGGGACTGGAGTTATGTGTCGACACACAATAAACACCAGGATCCTTGGCAACCACCAGAAGCTAGGAAGAGGCAAGGAACTGGCAGATTTCAAGCCTCCAGAAAAAAAAAAAAAATTTTGAGTCGGGGTTCTCATTCTGTCACCCAGGCTGGAGGGCAGGGGCACAATCATGGGTCACCAGATCCTCGACCTTCTGGGCTCAGTTGATCCTCCTGCTTCAGTCTCCCAAGTAGCTGGGACTACAGGCACACGTTACCACACCTAAATTTTTTTTAAAACTTTTTGTAGAGATGAAGTCTAGCTATGCTGCCCAGGTTGGTCTTGATCTCCTGGGCTCAAGTGATCCTCCAACTTTGACCTCCCAAAGTACTGGGATTACAGGCATGAGTCACACCACACCTGGCCTAGAAATATTTTAAGCCATCTTCCCTTTAGTGGTCATTGCCGAAGCAGCAGCAAAGTGAAGTTCAATCGCTTTGTGACTTCTGACGGAGGCAAGAACTACAAAAGGCATTTCAGTGCACCTTTCCCACATGCGCAGGAGAATGATGTCTTCCTCTGTTTCCAAAGAGCAGAGCAAGAAGTACAGGGATCAATCCATGACCATCCGAAAGGAGAATGTACTTCAGGGTGTGCAAGGACACTGTAGACGGCAGCAAGCTGGCAAGGTCATCTGGGTTTACAGGAGGAAATATGTCATCTACACTGAATGGGTGCAGTGAGAAAGGGCTGATGGCACAACTGTCCATGTGGGCATTTACCCAGCAGGGTGGCTGTCACCAGGCTAAAACTGCATGGAGACCACAAAAAGATCCTTGAGTGGAAAGTCAAAACTCACCAAGTGGAAAAGAGAAAGGGTCAATACAAGGAAGAAACATTTGAGAAGATGTAGGAATAAAGCAAGCTGAGACACCGCTTTCATGAAAACCTGCTAAAATGAAAAGACGAAAGCCATCCAGTTTGTAGTACTTTGTTAGAGCTGTCATGAGAAACAAACTCAGGATAAGGAGCCTGGATTTTATTCTAAGAGTTCTAAAAATCAATAGAGAATTTTAAGCAGAAAGCACACAACCCAGTCTTCATTTTATAAAGATAAACAGGGCTGCTGTTAGAGAGAAAGGATGGGGAGGGGGAGGCAAAGGGAGAAAAGAGCCCTAGTTGAGCTGGGTGTGGCGGCTCATGCCTGTCATCCCAGCACTTTTGGTGCCTGAGGCAGGAGGAATGCTTGAGCCCAGGAGTTTGAGACTAGCCTGGGCAACATAGCAAGACCTACAGAAAAAAAAAAGAAGAAGTGAACACTAGTAAGGAGGTATTGCGTGGTGCAGCTGAGAGACACTGGTGGCTGAACTAAGGTAGAGATAGGGAGGTAGAACTGGGTAGATTCAGGGTGTGCTTTGGAGATGGAATTGAGGCGATGGGTAAGAAAAGTTCAAAATCTAGGATAACTTCTGGATCTGTTCACAATACCTTTGCCTTGATAGTTTATTATATTCGTTTTAAAACACTAGCATTTATTTACTTATTGCTGGTTTAGTTAACTTATTAACTAAACTTATTATTAGAGGAGTGATAATACTTTCTAAGTTTCAAAACATTCCCTTTGTAATCATCAAGTAGTAAACATTCAGAATGGAACAGTAAAAGTTCTATGTGGAACTTTGGGGAAAGATGTGAAGAGAAAAGGAGCACCCCTATTTTCTCATCTGGGAAATGGACATTGAGAACTGGCATGATTTTGGTCATCAACTACGCATTGCCCACTGCTCTGCAGGCCAGGGGCAAGGACATGGGTCTCAGAGACAGCCACTGGCATTCATATCTTCGCCCTGCTGCCAGTTCACATGGAATTATGAGCAGCCCCTTCAGTACCTCCGAGTGGCGTCTCCTAAAGCCATTCAATGGGTGATAGCTGCTTCTAAGGTCTCCCAGCTCATAATGTTTGTATGTAACTTTCATTAGATGACTTTTGAAACATTCAAGAATTCGAGACAAAACCCAGTGTCACTGCCATGCTTTGAATGTTGATTAGAAGAAATGTGACATCCTAAATTTCTTTCAAGTTTTATTTCTGGTAATATAGAAAACTAGGTTATTAGGATCAACTGAAAATAACTACAAGCAGATGTCAAATAAGTAACTGACAGCCTAGAATTCTACACCCAGCAACAATTTTTTTTTCAAAAACAAAGGTAAAAAATAAAGATACTTTCAGACAACAAAAACTAAGAGAGTTTATCATAAGAGGATCTGTATTAAAGAGACTTCCAAAAATGTACTTCAGGCAAAAGGGAAGGGACCCTAGGTGAGAGGTCTGATATGCAAAAATGAATAAAGAATTTTTTAAGTGGCATATAGTCAGATAAATTTAAATGAGAATGACTGCGTAAAACAATAATAACAATGTTCTGAGGGGCTAAAAAAAAGTATTAAAATGTGTGACAATAATATGAAAGTGGGGAAGAAGGATGGAAATGAAGCATGCTGATTGAGATGCTTTTTCCACTGCTCATAACGGTTTTTGAATTCGTCCATTTTGATGACTTTTAGTGTTTCTGCCATTTTTTTGGTTTCACCTCTTCTACAATGGCAAAATGTTTCCCATAGAGGACTTTTTCTTTTCTTCTTCTTCTTCTTTTTTTTAAATTTTTTTTTTTTTTGAGTTGGAGTCTCACTCTGTCGCCTAGACTGGAGTGCGGTGGCCGCTCCCGGCCACTGCAGTCTCAACCTGCTGGGCTCCGGCCATCCTTCCGCTCAGCCTTCCGAGTAGCTGGAACTACAGGCGTGCGCTACCACACCCGGCTAATTTTTTGATTTATTGTAGAGATGAGGTCTCGCCAAGTTGCCCAGGCGGGTCTCAAACCCGCGGGTTCAGGCAATCCACTCACCTCGGCCTCCCAAAGTGCTGGGATTACAGGCTGAGCCACCGAGCCCGGCCCCATAGAGGACTTTTTCATCCAAGGGAACAAAAAAAAGTCGCTCAGGGTGAGAGCAGGTAAATAGGGAGAGTGGGGCATGGAGGTCATGCCATTGTTGGTCAAAAACCGCTGAATACTCAGTGCAGTGTGGTCAGGTGCACTCGTAAAGCACCTATCATGAAATGGACAAACACACTGACAGAATCTCCAAAAGAAAACTCACTAAAGCTGATCGAAGCCCCTCATAACAATGCTAGCTGGTACTCTAATGCCGATGGGTCCCTAGAACACTTACCTAGTGGGGGGAGCCTATACGACAATAATTTCAGTTTTTTGAGGATTCCCTCCTCGTATAGCCTGCATCACAATTAAGGCAGAAGGTGGGAGAGGCATGACCTAGCTTTCTTGTGCCTTTCAGAGATGCAAACAAGGTAGGGAGAGGATGAGGATGCTGGAGCTTTCTCCCATCACCTCTTTGTTGAGTTCTCCTCTGGGTCCAGAGAGGAGCTAAAACTGGTGAGGAGGTGGAGAGGGCTAATGCTCTGCCTGGGGTAAGAAGGAATGGTTTCATTTCCTCCTGATAGAGGGAAGCCAACAGAGGAGATAATGAGCCTGATACTCCATGGGTACCAGGAGAGAAGGAAGAAAAAGGAAAAAATACATACGTGTGTGTGTGTGTGTGTGTGTGTGTGTGTGTCTGGATAAAGTGGAATTCAGAAAAACAGATCTATCCATGAGAATCATCAAGTGGAACACAGTCTGCAATGCCCTGTGACCCCAACCATCTTTAGTAGAAATTATACATTTCGAGGACTGCTTGGTACAACTGGGTCTCTCACAGAAACCAGGGAGGGGGCCAATTTCTATGCATCAGCCCCCAAGGGGTCAAAACAGGCATCCTGTGCTCAGTAGAGCTCTGAGCAGTGGGAGCTTATATTAGTCCATAAGAGAGGATTGTTAATTTTTCAGGAATATTGCAAGTTGATTGTTAAACACAGCCATTATTAAAAAGTAAATTATATACACTTACAATTAAAGTTTATTAAAAACAAAAGTAATAAAAACTCAAAACTCATCACTTTCTTATTAGTTTACTGTTGCATCTGTATTTCCAAGGGTGTGCTGTTGCACATCTTTTCCCAACTCCCTGATCAACGATGTCACACTGGTGCCTCGAAGTTGGCCGTGTTGGCAATACTTACACCTTGGAATCTGGCAAATGCTGAAAATAAGAGCCAGATTTATTATTTTGTTGATTTGTAGACTTAAGAAAGTGACAGATAAAATGTTAAAAAAGGCAGATTAGACTTAAAAGTGTGTCATGTCCACAGCTGTTACATTGTGAATAGCACACACAAAAAATTATTTTTTGTTTTCAGAAGCTATTATTTGAGCCAAGCACGGTAGTCCTATCTCTGAAGGCTGAGACAGAAGGATCGCACAAGGCCAGGATTTCAAGGCTACACTGTGCTGTGATCATGCCTGTGAATAGCCTTTGCACTCCAGCCGGATAACATAGGGAGAGTCTATTTTTAAAAACAAAAAACAGATGACTGTTGTTTAATTCAGCCAGGAAGTCATTCACAACCTTGACAAACAAGGAAATCTCTGACATACAGCATCATTGTTTACATCCATTTTGCTCCTGAACATAATTAAGAAGAGTAACTGATATCCTTGCTAGGGCTATTCTCAGAATACAACATTCACCAGCCTACCACTGCCCACACCCACGACTGAGTCTCAGCCCTGATCCCTGTTCCTACCCTGACAACAGAAGACAGAGAGGACAGAGTCCCAAACCCAGGTGCTACACAATATTCAAGCGGAGGGAATGGCCCTGCCTTGGGATGGTGTCATCATTTCCTCCACAGGCCACAGGCAGCATTCTGTACCTACCATTAGCAAGAAAGGGACACTGGGGAGAGACCCAGGAAGGGCCACTAGGCAGCCACTCTTCCCACCATACTATTAAGCCACATTTGGTATTTAAAAATATAACTCCAAGGCAATATGACATCTGGATCACTACAGAGAGAGTGAAGCCAACTCAACAGTTCTCATGAAAGCACCTTTTAAAAAGAAGCTTTTAACAAACGAACAAATACTCTTTTTACATTCACTTGAGATTTTTGTGAATTTGACTTCATTGTCACACAGGACCAAGCACATCTACATTTTGGGCAAAAAAAAAAAAAAAAAAAAAAAAAAAAAATTAAGGATGAAAATATCAAAGAGAGAACAAAACAATCCAAAGTATTGAAGGATTACAAGATATGAAGCTTGCCCATACTAATTAGAAAATTTCCTACTTTCTCAAGTGAATTTTCCAACTGACAGAAGACTGTCCTTTAGTGTTAAGAGCCAGCCATACAGGCCTACCTGCTGACAAAGTCCAGGGGGCTGAAGACCCCAGGCTGCAAAGCGAGCCTGGGCAGCTGAAACCCTTACTTACTTCTTCTATTTTTGTTATTAATGAAGCTGGAAAATTCTGTACAGTCCGAAAAACAAAACTCCAATTCATGTTATTCATTGCCCCATACATAGAAGCCAAACAGTATTTTACGAGAAAAGGTTGTTCCTATCATTCCCCTATCTGGCTATACCCCTAACCTCCTAGTGCTAGGACTCACTGTCGCTTTATCTAGTGTTACGGCTGAAGAACTCACAATGAAAACAGGAAGCGTTCTTTCTGACGCCCATAAAGATCTCCTTAATCTCACCAAAGAGTCATGAGTGAAACCTTGAACACCAGGTATGGATAGATAATTACTTAGTAGAGTCACTTTTTAAATAACAATTAATTAGAGTTCCCAGAATGTTATTTGGCCATAGTAACTACAATTTATATTGTGGCTTGCATGTGAGGATACAGTTACAACTCATTAACCATACTTATTTGAGCCTTTAACATAAGAAAATAAGCATTTTCATATTATTATGTTGTTCTTGCTATACAGAATTAGTATTGTAAAGTAGCTTAAGCCTGATTTAAGTATATGTTATTCAATAACCTTTAAACTGTAGTAATCTTTGTAGGAATAATTTGTGAACTTGTTTTTACAGTTTAAGTTGAAGCAAATTGGATGGACGAAATGTTCACAGACATAATAAGATTAAGTTTTGTGAAGTGAGGAAATTAACATGTGTCCAAGTTCTCTCTCTTTCGCCTACTCCGTTTCTCCTTCGGGAAACCCTAACGTGCTGAAGCTGGCCTCTGGCACTTTAGATTCTTAGCAGAGGCTGCTGGTTGTTCCCAAAAAGCCGTTCTCCCTTCTTCCTTTAATAAGGGAATTCCTGAATCTTAGTAGATCACCTGGCAATCAGCACTGCATTTTCTAGCTTCCCTTGCAGCTAAGTGTGGCCAAATGACTAAATTCTGGCCTGGAGGTGCAAATGCAAAGAGTTGCAACCTTGAGTGTGGTCCATTTAAAGCAACAGGCATGCCTTCCCTTGCTTCTTTGTTCCCATTCTGTTGGCTGGAATAGTAGCACAGTGGGACCTGGAGCAACCATGTTAGACCAAGAGGTAGAAACTGCGTGTTAAGAATGGCAGAGCAGGCCGGGTTCAGTGCTTCAGCCTGTAATCCCAGCACTTGGGGAGGCCAAGGTGAGTGGATTGCCTGAGCCCATGGGTTCGAGACTAGCCCAGACAACTTGGTGGGACCTCATCTCTACAATAAATAAAAAATCAGCCTGGTGTGGTAGCATACAACTGTAGTTCTGACTACTTGGAAGGTTGAGGTGGAAGGATTGCCAGAGTCCAGTAGGTTGATGCTAGGGTGACTGTGAGAGTGCCACTGCACTCCAGCTTGGGCAACAGAGTGAGACTCTAACTCAAAAAAAAAAAAAAAAAAAGAATGGCAGAGCAACGATATGGAAGGAACCTGGGTCCCCACACCATGGAGCCATCAGATAAACCCCGATAGCCTTTCCAGATTTTAACAAGATAGAAAAATTAGCTTCTATTTTTTTAAGTCACTGTTATTTGGCCTTTATTATAGCTGCTGAATTTGTATCCCAAATGATGCAAATACCAGCATTTAAAAATATTTTTGAAATATTTTATTTTTAATATTTTAGGAATGATAACTTTTCTAGAATAGATCACACTTTTCTTAACTCACTGAACAGAGCAGAAGGATACCATTTAGTTTTTTTTTTTTAATCTGGAAGCACAATTGCTATCCTGAACAGTCATACAAAGAGATTATGGAGGCATACAGGACTGCTGGCCCCTGTGGACTTGGTCCATTTGTGTCTAAGTCCGGCAGTTTTTCTGCCTCTCCCTTCACTATCAAACTATCAAGGCTCAAATAAGAAAATATACATAAAGTGCTTCCACCCAGGGCCTCAAACATAAAAGTGTTCAATAAAAGTTATGTATGACTATTATCGCTATATGTATTGGGAATAAACAGCTATTTTTTAAACCCAGTACTTTTTTCTTCCCTTTTAAATCACAATCTCAACCATAATGACATAGAAGATTGAATTCCCACTATTATAGACATTATAATTGACTGCATCAATAGAATAGAAGCTAGGATTCGTCCTTGAGGCAGACCTTCTCTGTCTCTTTCAAAAGACCTTGGTGGTCTTTTTGGTCATGAGAGTAAGGAAAATCTGCCTGTTGATCTTGGAGAGCCTCTGAACTAAGGACCTAAGCCAATAGCAGATGCTTCCAACTGAGAGATAAATGTTCTGTTTGATAATGAAGATGGCTATTTCCTTGGCAGTCGGAGGCTGAATCTTCAGAGAACATACGATGTTAAGGGTTTTTTGCTTTTTTTGACTGGGATGAGAAGGGGACAGTAAGGCCATAAAACGTGATGCTTTCCCAGCAGTGATCATGTCCCAGCAATGTGGCCACAGGACTGGGCCAAGAGGAAGGTGGCCAGGAGGGCCCTGGGAGGGGGCCTGACCTTTGAACTCTACAGTATTGACATCTGACTGCCAGTTTAACCCTTCCTTTTCTGCCTATAATTCACTCAGGTTATCCTCAAGACTCAGAGAAGCCATTAAGTATCATAGCCTGTGTCAACGGTTCTTGGGTTTTGAAGTGAGGTCTTGGACCTGAGAGAATTTCCACATAAGCACAGAGGTGATTGACAGAGTAGCTGGGGCAGCACCAGGCAAGAAGTGACAAATGTCAGCCAGCACTGATCTGTGATAGAATCAGCACTCAAGGCATCCTCAGAATCTTCTGGAGAAGAGCCTCCCAAAGTCTCAAAACTATATTATTTTATTGATACTATTATTAGCATCAATATAGCATTATAATAGCTATCGATATGACAGAATTATGTCGCTACTTATTATTTTATAATATTGATAATGTTACTGTATTATTTAATTGCTCTGTTTTGTTTGTATATTTTTATCATATGATGACAATATTTATCATTATCCTCTCAGTGTCCAGGCGTGTGTAGTTTTCTCCCTCAAAAGTCCTTTCCTTTCGAATCTAAGGCTACCAACAGGCTGTAACTGAGTCTGTAATAAATATGTTTGCAATAAAGGTAAATGAATTCTGATGGAAAGCTTGGAGAAATTTTCTTAATAGAATACAAGCTCTTTAGGGTTAGACCAAGTAATACCTTATTTCGCTTGGTCAGTATTTTTTTTTAACAACAACAGAAAAAATACTGGCTCCCCAACTGTGTCTCAGATAGTTAAAACTGCCAAATTAGTGGCCATTTGGTAAATGGAGTGAAACTGCACAATTTTGTTTCTGGCTTCTTCACAATTAAAGTCCTTTTATTAATGGTAAAATGGGATGTCAAGGTCTAGGAAATTGTCCAAAAAACGGGGTAGACTTAATAGGTTGTCGACTTTATTTTGCCAACTAAGAACATTTTTTAAATTACCAAATCTTATTCCCATACAACATTTACTAGGACAAAAAACATCTTCCGCCAGAATAGTGGGAAGTAGGTATTTCAGAATAAAGGATCATCCTTTAAGTGGACTCATTTTAACTGTGCGAAGACTTTCAAATGGTCCTTGTTTTTCTCGTGTCATTATGGATGGGTGGGAACTTCATGCAGACTGGTACCTGGGTCAGAACTGTTCTTTTAGACCATTCAGCCCATAGCTTAGGAAGCTGTCTGGGAGCTTAGCCTAAAATAATTTTCATACATTTTCCTAAATATACGGTAAATAAATTCGAGAAAGAGCCATGACCTGCTGTCCCCAGAAAAGAACCTCTTTGAGGCACTGAGAATAGACTTGCCTGCTTTGTGCAGGGCTTGTGTTCTCAGTCAACCAACCCAAAAGCTTTCTTCGTGATCCAAGTTGTCTCTGACTAGTAGGAGCACTGAAAACTGCCCTTTTTGGGAGACAGGAAAATTGCAAAACCGGGTTCATTCCATGGAGTGAATTTCCACTCTTCTTGGCCTCAGAAATGCTGTGTCTGTTGGTAATTTTCATTCTTGGGTCACAGCCCCCAGGAGAGCAAGAGAAATGCCAAACAGGAGAAGGAAGTTTTGGGGATGTTTCTTCAGATCCTGGCTTTGCTCCCTGGATCTATCATGAAAGGGCTGCCCCGTTTCGGCCCTCCGGATGTGATTCCCAAATACCTACCCAAATACCAGCAACCACACAGGTAGCTGAGCGGGTGAGAACTGCCCCGTGCCAGCTTCAGAGACACAATGCTAAAGCTGGCATGCACATGAGAAAATAGAGGTTCTCTCTGTTCGAAAAAATAACCAGTGATGGAAGACTTTGCCTCATGTAATAGCTGAGTAAAAGCCTCTTTTACTAAAACCAGTGACCCCAAAATAACTTTGAGTTACCTTCCCCCACCTCCTGTTTTTATTTTCCAGCATTTGGAAGGACTGTGGATAACCAAAGGAACAAAGGTGGAATTCATTACCGACTCTTCCAGAAGCTCTTTCTATTGACCTGAAGTAATTTCCATACATTTTCCTAAATATATGGGAGTTAATTGCCTATTTGCATCTGGTTTTCAGTACTCAGGTCTCAAGATGAAAACATAAGCCTTTATTTCACAAAAAATAAATGAAGGAAAACTTCTGAAGCTCTTTTTCTAATGCCCAAAAGGTTTGTGGAGCACAAGCTTGATATTTTTTCTTCTCAAGCAACCTCTTTAAAAATATCTTGGAGAAGAAGCTCTCCTTCAGGTTGGAGTAGGTTTATGACTGAGGTGACATCAGTGGACTTATTCTCCACCCAGATTCTACAAATTATCATTAATTCCTGAAAAGGGTCACAGGAATTTGATTTTTGCCTGGCATCCTTCTTTAAAATCCAACTTGATGTCAGCACCTTGTGCATGTGGCAAATTTATGAATTAACACCCTGAATTTTCATTATGACTTCCTGTGTTGAGGCTCTGTTTGGGAAGACTCTTCTATGTCCTTTGACACTGGCCTGCCCGCATTATTAGTTTAAGTGTCTCAGGAATATCATCTGTTTGTACTAAAATAAAGGACGAATGAGTTCTGGAGGCGGCTTTGAGAGCCACCCTAGTAGAAAGAGTCAGGGGGAAAGCTCAGTGTCAGAAACACTAATTTAGATGCAAGGTTTAATAATGTGCATTTAGCTATGACCTTAAAATCTGCTCGCCTTACAACTTTCCCCATCTGGTGTAATTTGCTTTCTCCGCTTAGAAAAATGCACACGACAGCACACATCGTGTGCCATGCTGTAACAATGAAGTTCCATCCGTCACGTGCCTCCCTGGGAGAGACTTGGTTCTCATCCTGGCTTGACCAAGCTCTTTTCCCCGCATCTCGTAGTGGAATTCTGCCCAAGCACCCGAGCCCCAGGCCTGACAACACTTTGGAGAAGGAGGTGATGGAGCCGTACCTTGTACCCAGGTTTCCGCCCTCTTTTCTTTGGGATCTTCACTGCTGGTAAGGAACCAGCCGAAGCAGAATAGAGGTTATGAACGGCCATCTTCACAGGTGTGGCGTGAAGTGGGGGTCGGCCTCGCTTTCTCCCCGGGATCCTCTGAGACTGCATCTCTGCGGGTGCCAGTCTTAACGGATTGAGGTGACAACGCGCTCACAGGCAGAAGAGATGCTAAGAATTAGTCCAGACACAAAGCAAAACAAAAACAGAAAGGTTTGTTTGGTTGCATGGCAAACATGGATCCTGCCTGGTGATTTTGGCAATACCTACCTCTTATTGGAGGGCATGACCAAATACAGAAGCCAGGCACTAGTAGGAACGTTTACTGTGCCATTGATCTCCTGAGGGGAGTTTACAGGTCCCCTGGTATAATTTCAAGGATAATCAATTTCCATGGGGCTATAGGGAAGATACTGGCTAAGTGGAGAAACAATAAATCCCAGCTCCAAACACAGCTGATAATGTCACCAGAGACAAGATGACTTCACCTGTGTCGGCTTCCTCAGATCGTTAAACTCTGACCTGATGTAATAATACTATTAAATAAACAAAGCCACTCTCTCACAGTCACTGCTGTCTCTTTGGCTGAATTATAAATTGTCATGACTTCTTTTTCTTTGAAAGAAATTTAATGGGTACAAATCAATTGTATTAAAGTTGATGGTGTCCCTCTACCAAAATGTGGACAGAGATTTACATACAGATATATTCATTTTAACATTATTTAGAATTAGCAAAAGCAAAATGGATACAGCCCAAATAATAAGCAATAGGAGGCCATTTACCATACCTGCAGAATAAAACAATCAGCTAGTTAAAAACCTTTCTTGACACTCTTTGAATAACATGATGTTGAGTGAGAAAAACACACACACACGCAAAAGTGACCTCAACTACGCAAAAATGTAATGGTTAAAAAGGTGGAAGGAGACATGTTAAAATGCCACCAAGGCAAAATGGTAGAACGATGGATAGTTGTTCGCCATGTACAACCCTTTGTACAGATGCCCCACATACTATAATAATCCAAGTGTAGCATTACAAATATGAATAATAAGCTTCACAGGTAGAAACAAAAGGTAGTTGATCAACCCCGACCCAAAGAACATAGCAGTATCATGAGCTCAGGGATCAGATTTCCTGGAATGTTCAGGAATGTGACAAGTGGAACAGAACTGTAGACTTTAACTCAGGGTTGATGTTAGGTGATAAAATTCATTTCTAAGGATTAGTGGTAGTTTCCAGTGGAAATGAGAGACTTTTGCTCAAAGGATGCAGAGGAGTTGGGGAAGACAAAGGGGGCAGTCCTCACCCCCAGATTTGGGCAGCGTTGCAGGAATGAGATGGCTTTGCTCAGGAAGGAAGATATAAAGTAGTGGAAATTCTCAAAAACGTGATAGGGGAAATCTGGGGGATCCTTTACATATTTAAGATTGCTTTGTCAATTCTCCGAAAATTAACAAAGTCTATAGATAATCCTGATTGTTCTTGGAAATACCATACGTAATAAATAGAATTTTAAATTATAAACGTATTTATTGAATGCACTGTTATTAAATATTTCAAATAGGTGGACAAGCTATTTTGATGTCAAATTTTCCTGTTCTTGTGAGACAAAGAAAAATACTCTATCTCATTGATTCTAGGATGCATATTTTTTAATACATTAATGTCTCTGAAATCGGGGTGTACTCTATAGTATGTCAGAATTCCAAAGAATAATGACATGTGATATAATTAAAATTATCTCAGAGTCAATGAATTATGATCAGGGAACATAAACTCATTAACATGTAGACCAAAAAACCATTCTATTTCTAGACTTAGTGTCTATCCTCCACGTTGCCAATATATACCCAAAATATTCATTTACAGAAAGATGACTACCAAAAGCACTGAAGAACCATCAAAATGTATTTAATAAATTTTTTCCTATGTGAAAGTTGGTCTGAGTCCCATTTTAGATGATTATGATCAAGTTTCTGTTTCTTGATTATGAGTTCATATACTTTGGACACAGGAATTCTTCATAATTTAAGATAAGTTTCTCTACCTTACGCTTTGTCTTTATCGAGGAGGTCAGCAACCTATCCGCTAACATCAAGATTAAAAGTCAACGAGAGGAAACCCAGAAACAGAGAAGGTATTGAATCTCCTCTGTGGTGAAAACGGGAGTCCTCTGGAGGGGTTAAATTGGCTGCACTCCTTCCATGGTGAGCTGTAATGGTCAGCTAACTGGGATACTTCCTCACAAAAATCTTCTTAACAGGTTTTAGAGAGTTAGAAAAATATATATTTAAAATGAACTACTGCATTATCCTAAGAATTTTTATCATACAAAATTAAACTTGACTTCCCCAAAGTTCCTCAATTGGTCCAAAAGTTTTCCTAGGAAAAAAAAAAAGTATTTTCTAAACTGGGTCTTCTGTTGTTCGGCTTCCCACTCTCCATTTTGAGGAGAAACCGGGACTTGTGCCGCTTTGAAACTCTCGCCCTCTGTAGAAGCCCGTTGTCTTAGAGAGCATGAAGGAGCTTTCCAGGCAACTAAATCTGACAAATGAATTCCATGCCAATGAACAGTGAACTGCTATTGGCGGAACACTATGAGGTGCCACAGCAACTGGGGAGACATTTAGAGATAGATAGAAAGTCTTCCCTCTGTCTCCTCACCCCACCACACCTGAGTGATTGCTTATTTGATTAGGAAGGTGCTCTTCCCCAATTGCTTGTCACAAGTAAGTACAGTTTTAAGGAACAAAAGAGAAGATTTTTAAAACTTGAAGAGGTCATTTTAAAGATGTAAGATTCCCTAAATGCCTCCTTGATAGAATCATTAAGGGTTGGGGAAAGCACTTACAAAGTAGTTTTTCAGTAACAGATGCAGACACTTTGGAAAAGATGGTGGCAAAATTTCAGGTGCCCCAAAACCTCCCTTTTCAAAACTAAGATACGAACCTCCCAAAAAGTAAAAATAACAAAGATAAATACTGAAAATAAGGAAGAGTCCCAATCTTGGGATGGAAAGGACACAAGACAGATGGGATTTTTTTTTAAGGGAGTACATTAATGTGGAAGATAAACAATGAAAATTATCATATGTTTAAAGAAAAGCTCAAAACTAATTTTTAAAAAAAGAAAATACTCAAAGATATATCAATAAGCTGTCTTCTGGAATGAAGAGGCCTTTTGCAATTTAAGAAGATGTATTTGAAAATGAACAGCAACAAATCAACACCAAAAAGAAAAGGAAAAACATCTATAAACCATGGAGGCAGGACTAAGAGGTCTTTTTCAGTGGGAAGACTAAACAGACTGGTTTTCTTTAGGGCCATTAGCCAGAAAATAGTCAAGTCACCATGATGACATTTTTTCCAGTTATTTCCCGTTGTTGTCACACTTTCTCCTACCACAGGGCCTTTGCATATGCAGTTCCCTTTGTCTGGCGTGCTCTTTCTTCCCCCTCTCCTTCTTCATCAGTTAACTCAGGGAAGCTTGCCCTGACCTCATTAGAGTTTCCTAAGCTTAGAGGTCTTCAGCTGAGACACAAGCCCACTGCACATGTAACACCAACCATGGGACTTGGGCAAGGGAAGCTCATGGGAACAGGAAGCTTAGACGACCTGCTGGGCCTCTGACTTAGGAGCTATCCGCTGCAGGCTAATTTGCTTGCTTTCAAAGAGGGTAATATCTCAGACCCTTCAGAATTCTTTATATAGATTTACTAAGAAGTAGAAGGACTCAGATGAACAAAATAATATTTTTAAAAGTTTATTTATGCCCTTAAATAAGATGTGAATAAATGAAAAGATTATTCTATCATTGGACAGATGAATATTTTTAAAATATAATTTTCAGGACTGGCGCTGTGGCTCAAGTCTGTAATCCCAACACTTCGGGAGGCTAAGGTCAGAGGATTGCCTGAGCCCACGAGTTCAAGAACAGCCTGGGCCACTTGGTGAGACCTCATCTCCACAATAAATCAAAAAATTAGCCAGGTACAGTAATGCACGCCTGTAGTTCTGGCTTGGAAGGATTGCCTGAGCCCAGCAGGTCGATGCTGGAGTGGCCATGAGCGTGCCACTGCACTCCAACCTGGGTGACAGAGTGAGACTCCAACTCGGAAAAAAAAAATGTGTATATATATATATATATATATATATATATATATATAGTTTAGGTGAAAATTATATTACATATAATTAATATGTAATATTATATTATTAATATAATTAAATTATAATACATATATATGTAATATAATGTAATATAATACATATATATGTAATATAACTTTCACCTAAACTATTCCATAAATTAAATGTAATCATATTAAGAATCCAAATTGACTTTAGGAAAAGAAGACAAAATAAAGGCCAGCAAGGGACACTTGCCCTCCTGGTTACTAAAACATATTCTAGAACTTCTACAATGGCAACAGTATGGAGCAGGATAGCAATTGACACAACGGAAAAGTTAGTTCAGAAATTCAACATATATATGGTTTTTGTTTTTGTTTTATTTTTTTTGAGTCAGAGTCTCACTCCGTTGCCTAGGCTGGATTGCAGTGGCATGATCACCTCAACCTGCTGGGATCCTACCGCCTCGGTCTTCCAATTAGCTGGAACTACAGGCACACACCACTACTCCTGGCTAATATTTTTTATTTACTGTAGAGATGAGGTCTCTCCAAGTTGCCCAGGCGAGTCTTGAACCTCTGGGCTCAGGCAATCCTCTCATCTCTGCCTCCCAAAGTGATGGGATTACAGGCGTGAGTCACCATGCCCAGCTAAATATATATTAAATTTCCACTTTCACAAAAAATTTAGGAGCATTTTACATCAAGATGGGAGATCTCAATAAATGATTTATGAACAACTGACATTTAGAAATAAATAACATTTTAACTATATTTCAGCAAAAAAATCTAGAAATACCTAAGACCTAAAATATACATTAAAGTAACATCAAAAAATGCTGAAGACAATGTAAGTCAACATCTTTATACTCTTGGCATGGGAATGGATATTCTAAGTACTGAATGTTAGAAAACCCAGGAAGCAGAATTGGAAAGATTGATACACATAAAACTCAAACACTTTCATAAAGTAAAATTATAAAAAAGATAGAAAATAAAGTTAAATAAATAAATTACTACATATGGGACCCATAAAAGGTTAATAAAATTATTAAAATAATTTTAACCCACTCCTACACACAATAGAAAAACAAACAAAGGCCAGGTGCGGTGGCTCATGCCCGTAATCCCAGCACTTTGGGAGGTGGAGGCGAGAGAATTGCCTGAGCCCAGGAGTTCGAGACCAGCCTGGGCAACGTGGTGAGACTTTGTCTCTACAATAAATCAAAAAGTTAGCCAAGCATGGTGGCTCGTACCTGCGCAAGTCCCAGCTACTTGGAAGGCTGAGGCGGAAGGATCGCCGGAGCCCAGCAGGTTGAGGC